>QANY01011362.1:42997-142913 GCA_003255025.1 Datisca glomerata | reverse complement strand
ACAGGGAACAAAATTCAATAATGAATAACCGAGGAAGTGGCCGCAGCTCTCGTGGGCGCGGACGTGGTAGGTCCAATCTGCAATATCCGAATGATGAGATTGTCTGGCCTTCAGAATTCCCCAATGTACAAGAGGTTACTCGCAAGAGTACAAAAGAAGTCCTCTTGACACCAGAACTGTACATTATTAACCGAATATCTGAGGAAATAATCCTCACTATTGAACCGAATGATGAAAAATGAATGGAAGATCCATGGGAGATAAAAACCCGTTATCTCTCCACATAGTAGTATCCAACTAGATTTGAACACTATAGATACATTTATGAAGCTATAGTAGTTCAATCTGGGAGCATGGAAATCAGACATACATTCCATGGCTCTAACCGAAATACCAGCCCAATTATTTTTAGTAAGGCTGTCATAAGAAACTTCATCTCCATTAACCAATGGGGTCTACATCCCCATACTACTAGAACTATTGAGATACACCAGAAAACTATTAAATACAGTTATTGAGATTACATAGAATCCTTTACCAATACATTCTATTATCAAAATCCGATAAGAAACCACACATGGTTTATCCGTATATGCCCTGAGGTATTAGACGTAGGCTTACCAAATTGGTTCCTCCTTTGGTGGGATAAATTTAGCCTTACATTTGATACTTTACCAGAAATATTACAAACTGAGTTTAAAGAATGGCATTCACAATATGCCCTAATCCATAAAAATAGTATTGTATCCAAAGCTTTGGTATATTTTATCATCCGATTCAATATCCCATGGATTTGGAAATGGGATCTGAAATGTGAATACCAGAATGGAATACCCGTATTAAAACGTATCTTTTTTACCAAATGGTGGGACAAAGGCATGAATCCCCACCTAACTGAATTAATCAAACTGATCAAGACCCATGCACAAGCATGCTATGAATCAATCCCAAAACCTATACCAGTACCAACGAGCAATCCATTCTTAAATGCTCAAAATATGATTAAACAGTAATTTCTCCAAATTAGTGAAAAAGAATTAGCTGTCAGAACCATGACTTTTGTAAAAAACAAGTTCCTCCATGTTTTTGGATCTGACACAACCTCCATGACCACATCCAGTACCAATCCGAGTCCACAGAGGCAATTATCCGTATCACCTCCTACTGAGCCAACCACTGATCTCAGTCTAGACATCATTCAGCATAATGCCTTTAGCATCCTTGTTGGCGAGAGTCAAGACCCCAATGATGACTTACCAGATCTGACACCACCAGATTTGACACCAGTAGTGGACCCACCAGAGCCAACCATTGCTGACTTTTGGGACTCCTTAGCGTCCATTATCTCAGACCAGCTCGAGAAAGACAAAGACCTTAAAGGAAAAGGCAAACTCAATTAATAGCACCCGACCAGCTATTAAGCACTAAACAGAAGCAAACAAAGGTCTCCACAGTCGCTTCGCTAAACCGCCCACGTGGATGATGTTTGTCACACCATGCTATCCTATCTAATCAATTATGTTGTATAATTACTTTAGTTACTCTAGTTAAGTTACTTTTCTGAATAATGTTGTCTAGTTACTCTAGTGTGAGTTAAGTTACTTTTCTGTATTATAAAATGGCCTCTCACCCTTATTGAGAAGAAGGAAGCTTTTCTTTGATGTTTAATAGAATGCTCATGAGTTGAGCCCTTAGGTTTGCCTTCACATTTTCTCTCTAACTCCTCTCTTATTTCTTATCTCCATTACTGTCCTGCTCACACCTGCACATATATAACGCTGTTGCAATCAGGAGCTCTAGTGCTCCCTAACCGTAAGTTTCTTTTACTCCCCATATTCTCTGTTCATGAGACCATGTAAGTATTAATGTAAACTGTGTATAACCATGACTATAAGCTCTACTAATCATGATCCTGTTGCTAGCCCAAGGCACTCAATATGCATCTGTTATGGTTGAGGAAGTACTCATTGTACTATAGTAAGTTCAGGAAACAATCAATGAACACTGAGTGGGACGTCACCCAAGTCTCGTCTGGGTAAGGTCTGTTGAGCAGAGATTGTGTTAAGACCGTTGACCCCTGTAAAACATTGACAGACGTACTCAGTGTAAGTTATTTTGTTATCTGAATTGACTGGACCTACAGTGTTTTGCCTTCTCACATGATGGGTGCGTGTTGGTTAGCCCAAGTATATATATATATATTTAATTTTCAAAGGAAATTGCTAATAATAAATAATATTAAGACTAAAGTTCCAGTTTAGTTTGGTTAGTTTTGGTTTGACATGAAATTACATGATAACAAATAAAAAAATAATAGAAAATTAAAGTTTCGGTGCAGTTCGTTTTAAAAACTGCTAAATTTTTTAATCGAACTGACACTTTGGTTTTTTAATTCTACCAAATTGTATTGAGCTGAATATCCTTAAAGAAATGATCCAATTGGTCATTTAGATTTCGGTCGGTCTGTTCGTTAGTTTGGCCTTAGTAATGAATAATATTTTTTGGCAATATTCATTGGAAATTACCAAAGAAATAATATAAAAGGAAAATTTTGGTTCGGTTTGGTTCAGTTTGGTATGATATATAATTAAATAATAAAACATAGAAAACTAAAGTTTCAGTGCGATTAGGTTCGAAAACTGTAAAAGTTTCAAACCAAACTGAAATTTTGGTTCTTTAATAATTCCAAATTTTATCGAACCAAATACCATTAAATAATTGACCGAGCCAGTCATTTTTAATTTGGTTAGGTCGGTTCGGTACAAAAAATTTCACCTCAAGACATAAGTTCCTCTATGGATAAAAGGGAATTAGAGAAATTGACCATTCTAATCGCATGAGATGGAGGCTAGTGCTTCTTGATTGGTTGCTTGAAAGTTTGAACCATGTCTTGGATTCGAAAGAGAAGTAGGTGTAAAGGATATGGAAAGATCCCTCATCTGATAAATGTTTTAGGAGTGTCAGCTTTAGGCTAGAGAAAACTTGGCTATTACTGAAGTTGTCTTATGATCGTGAAACATTCGATTCCAAAAACTTTAAGGGGCAGTATGTCTGATGAGAAAAATGCTAAAACATTCCTGAGGAAATTGAAAAGCTTTTTTGAAAAAAAAAATCGAAAAGGTTGAAACCAATTACAACCTTCTGGCTAGTCTTGTTTCAATGTGGTATAAAGGAAAGAGGAACATAAGGGAGTACATGATAGAAATATATAATATTGCTTCCAATTAAAGGAACTAAAGTTAGAGTTGTCTGAAAACTTACTCCTACATCTGATACTTATTTCTCTTCTTGCACAATGTAGTCAGTTTATGGTGAGTTACAACACCAAAAAGGAAAAAATGGACTATAAATGAGCTCAAATCATAATGTGTACAAAAGAAGAAATGACTAAGAGAGAAAAGACTAAAAGTGCTCACCTTGCAACTACCTCAAAATAAAAGAAAAAATGGACAAAGGTCATGAAGCTGCAGTTGAAACACCACAAAAGAAACATGATAAGGAGTTTACTTGTTACTTTAACAAGAATGGTGGACACATGAAGAATGAATGTTCCAATTGCACCGCTTGGCATGTAAAGAAAGGTATGCTTCTCACTCTAGTTTGTTCTAAATCAAATTTATCTTTAGTACCTAGACCTATTTGGTTGGTAGATTATATTGCTACTACTCATGTAAGCATGTCTATATAGGGTTGCCTTTGTAGCCGACAATCAATTAATGACGAAAGATTCATCTATGTGGGCAACAACAAAAGGGTTGCAGTTGAGGCTATATGGAATTTTAGGTTATCTTATGCTATTACTTTGGACAAATCTAGTTTACTTTGGACAAATCTAGTTTACTTTGGACAAATATATATATCGCTCCCTCTCTCCCTCTCTCTATCTCTCTCTCTCCTTATCTTTCCCTCTGACTCTCCCTCTCTCTCCCCCTCTCTCTCATTCTTTCACTCACTCTGTCTATCTCACTCTCTCTCCATCCCTCTCTCTGCCCCTCTCTCACTCTCGCGCTCTCTCTATTTCTCTCTCTCTCTATCGCTCTCCCTCTCCCCCTCTCTCTGTCACACACACTCTCTCCGTGTCACTCTCCCTCTCCCTCTCTCTATCCCTCTCAATCTCTCTCTCTCTCTTGTTCTCTCTCTTGGTCTAAGTCTTACACTTTATCACGCTCTCTCTCTTATTCTATCCCTCTCTATCTCTAACTCTCTCTCTCTCTCTCTCTCTCTCTTTCTCTCTCTCTCTCACTCTCTCACTCTCTCCTTCTCTCTCTCTCTCTCTCTCTCCATCTCTCTCTCCTATCGCTCTCCTCTGACTCTCTCTTCCGTTCTCTCTATCTATCTCACTCTTTCTTTCTCTCCCTTTCTCTACCTCTCTCTTTGTCTATCTATATATCTCTCTCTCACGCTCTTTCCCTCATTCTCTCTCTATCTCCCTCTCCCCCATCTTTCTCCCTCTCTCTCTTTGTGCTTCTCTCTCTCTCCCCTTCTCTTTCTTCCCCACCTTCTCTCATTATTTCTCACCCTCTCCCTCCCCCTCTCTCTATCTCTTCTAACTCTATCTCTCCATCTCCCCCCACTCTCTCTCGCTTGTTCTCTCTCTCTCTCTCTCTCTCTCTCTCTCTCTCTCACTCACTCTCGTGCTCTCTCTCTCTATCACTCTCACTCTATCTCTCTATCTCTCCCTTTCCCTCTCTCTCTCTCTTTCACTCTTTCCACCTCTCTCCCACCCTCTCTCTGTCCACCCTCTCTCTCTTTATATCACTCTATCTCCATATCCCTGCTTATGACTATCTATCTCACTCTCTCCCAGACCTCTTCCTCTCTATGACTATCTTTCTCCCTCTCCCTCTCCCTCTCTCTCCCTCCCCCTCTCTCTCTCCCCCTCTCTTCCTCTCGCTCCCTCTCTCTCTCTCTCTTATTCTCTCTCTCAGTCTAACTCTCTATCTCTATCTCTCTTTCTCTCTCTCTTTCTTTGTCTCTCTTTTCCTCTCTTTCTCTCTCCCTCTCTCTTCATCTCTCTCTTTCTCTCCCTCTCTCCCGCTTTTTCTCTCACACTCTCTATCTCTATCTCGTTGTATCTCTCCCTCCCTCTCACTCACTCTCTCCCTCTCCCTCTATTTTCTCACTTTCTTTCTCACTCACCCCCTCTCTCCCACTCTCTCTCCCACTCTCTCTCTTTCTCTCCCTCTCTCTCTTACACGCTCTCTCTCACTCTCTCACTCACACACACTCTCTCTTTTTCTCTCTCTCTCACTCTCTCTCTGTCGCTCTTCCTCTCTCTCTCTCTCTTTCACTCTCCCTCCCCTCTCTCTCTTTCTCTCTTAATCTCTTCCTCTCTTTCTCACTCTCAATCTCTCTCTCTGCCACCCTCTTTCCCGCTCTCATACTATCTTACACTCTCTCTCTCATTTTATCTCACTCTCTCCCCCGCTCTCTCTCTCTCTCTTTCTCCTTCACTCTCCCTTATTCCCTTTCTCTCTGCCACTTTATCTCTCTTCTCTCTCTCTCTCCCTCCCTCTCTATCTCTATCTCTCTCTCTTGTTCTCTTTCGGTCAAACTCTCTCACCCTATCTCTCTCTCTATCCATCTTTCTCCCTCCCTCTCTCTCTCACCATCCCTCTCCCTCTCTCCCATTCTCTCTCACTCTCTCTATCTGTATCTCGATCTCTCTCCCTCTCTCTCGCTCTTTCTCTTCCCTCACACTCTCTCTACCTCTCTTCCTCTCTCTCTCACTCACTCTCTCTATCTCGCTCTCTCTCCTTCCCTCTCATGCTCTCTCTCTCTCTCTCTCTCCTTCTTTCTCCCCTCTCTCTCTCTTACACACACACTCTCTCATTCTTTCCATCGCTCTTCCTCTCTCTGTCATTCTTCCTCTCTTTCCCTCCCTCTCTCTCTCAATCTCTCTCTCTCTTAGTCTAACTCTCTCACTCTATCTCGCTTTCTCCTCATTCTATCTCGCTCTCTATCCCCTCGCTCCCTCTCTCTCTCCCTCTCTCTCTCCCCATCTCCATCTCCCCCCTCTTTCTCTCCCTCTTTCCTTGCCTCTCTCTTCCTTCGTCTCTCCCCCCTCTTTCTCCCCCTCTCTCACTCTCTCGCTCTCAGTCCCTCACACACACACAAACACACACACACACACACACACACACACACACACACACACACACACACACACCCACTTTCTCTCTCTCTCTCTCTCTCTCCCCCTCTCGCTTTTTCTCTCTCTCCCTCTCTTTCTCTCTCTCTCTCTTTTGTTCTCTCATACTCTCTCTCTCTCCTTCACTCACTCACTCTTTCTATATATCTCTCTCCCTCACTCACTCACTCACTCACACACACACACACACACACACACACACACACACAAACTCTCACTCACTCACTCAGTCTCTCTATCTCACACACACACTCTCTCTCCCTCACTCACTCACTCTCGAGAAAGAGAGAAAGGAAGGGAGGGAGAGAGAGAGCGAGATAGATTGTTAGAGAGTGAGAGAGGGATGGAAAGAGAGGGATAGAGAGTTATAGAGAGAGTGAGACAGGGAGAGAGGGAGAGAGGGAGAGGGAGGGAGGGAGGCAGGGAGAGAGAGAGTGAGCGAGAGGGTAGAAAGAGAGAGAAAATTACTTCTAAATGAGCTAGGAGACACTAGTAAATTCCCAATTTCTTATAATAAGGTTGAAGAAGTTATTGTCAACAATCAAGATGATGATAACTTCATCCAAATCCTTAATCACATCAAAATTATGAAATATCATATAATGATCAGAATAATAATTCAATTGATTTCACTTCAATGGCCCTGATTGATTCGAGAGCTTATTTAAATTGAATGCATGAATACCTATTTACTACCAAGTACTTCAGAAAGACAAGAGAATGCATGTTGATAAAATTATTTTAGGTTTACCCAAAGTTCATATTTACCAAGACAATGCATGTTTTAAAATATTTTTTATCTTAGTAAAAAATATGACTGATAAAATTATTTTAGGTTTACCATTCATTTCTCTATTATATCCTTTTATAGCAGAACATAATGGGATAATGAGTTATCCCATGGATGAAAATGTTAAATTTAAATTTATTTCTTTTCCTCACAATGAGAAATTTAAAAAATTAAAATAAAATTCTATTTTTAAATCCATAAATTTAATTTTTTTGTAAAGGAAGATAATTTCTGCAAGACAAAATAAAATCCAAAACGATTGAAGAACAACTTCAAATTCCTACTCTTTAAAATCAAATTAAAATCATTGAATGAGGAGATAAGTACAAGCCCATCAACGATATTTTAAAATAGATAAGATATCCAATACCAAACAAAAAAGGACGTAATCAATAGACTTGGAGATGCTGTTATATTCTCTAAATTTGACATAAAATATAGATTTTGAAAAATCTAGATAAATACAAAATTTTATTTAATCATTATAAATGGAAAGTAATTCCATTTGCTTTAAGTAAATTTCAGAAAACAACGATTGAAATCTTTAATTAGTTTACTGGTTTCTCGATTGTTTGCATTAGTAATATTCTTATTTTCTCTAAATAAATTAAACAATACTGAAAACACTTTAAATTATTTGCCAAGATAATAAAATAAAATAGATCAGTTATCTTTGTAAGAAGAATTAAATTGTTTCAATCTAAGAATAGGTTTCCTGGACTTAAAATTTATTATTTTTTTGTTAAGGTAATCAATCAAATCATACAATTTGCTTTGATAAATCAAGAATTTCTCTTAATTGGTTGCAAATATGTAAAATATGTTTCGGATGTAAAAATATTGCTTCCAAACAGGTTCTTGCCAGGTAGCAGTCTATTCTCAGCACTTTTAATTTTAATATTTAATTTATCCAATGAATTTATAATTAAACTCTTGACTCCCTTACTTGTAATGTTTTGCAGGAAATCAATGAAGGAATTTGAGGGTTCTGGCTGACTAGAATACAAAAAGGTAGACCCTAAAATACTCAACCAAAATTATTTTTGCTCAAAACTCCTATCCATTAATTATGATCATAATAGATTTGAATATCCAAGAAATGAATGGAAAGGTTCATGGATTGTAGACTCTACAGCCACTAACCATATTTGTTGTTCCTTGTAGGGGTTCAGGGAAAGTAGAAGGCTCAACGAGAGCAAGTTCAACTTCCATTGAGGAAATGGAGCACATATTATTGGCAGTATCAGTTGAAACTATTAAATTGTTATTTGAGAATAGTTATTTAGTTTTACATGATATTGATTATATCTCAGTTTTTAAGAAACCCAATTTCAGTAGCTAGTCTAATTAAGCAAGTATTTTCTTTAGATTTTATTGATAATGATATTAGTATTTTTATAAATGAAAGCTTAATCACTACTGCATGCATGAAAAATAACTTATTCTATGAAAAAATAAAAGTTCCAATAATATGAGACACTGAAGTAAATACTGATTTATAAAGGGATAATAAAAGGTTGAAGTCTAACCCAGTCGGTCTAACCTAATTGTCGCACTTGCGTTTTAGTCACATTAGCCAAGATAAGATGAAAATATTCACAATGAATGGTCCATTGTAAACATTAAGTGTGGGATCACTACCCACATGCGAATCCTATATGGAAGGAAAAATGACCAAGAGACCATTTTCAGTGAAGGGTGAAAAAGTCACTCAATACCTCGAACTCGTACATAGTGATGCATGTAGGCCGTTGAATATCCAAGCAAGAGCAGGTTATGAATATTTCGTAACCTTCATAGATGACTACTCACATTTTGGACATGTTTATCTAATGTGCCAAAAGTTTGAAACCTTTAAAAAGTTCAAAGAGTACGAAGCTGAGGTTGAGAAGCAATTATAAAAGTAAATCAAAACATTGCGATCCGATAGTGGTGCAGAGTACTTGCTAGGAGAGTTTGAAGATTTTCTTAAGGAAGAACGTTCTCAGCTTACAGCACCTAGCACTCAAAAAAAGAATGGTGTGTCAAAAAGAGGGAATCAAACTCTATTAGATATGGTTATATCAATAATGAGTTACTCATCCCTCCCAGATTTGTTCTAGGGGTATACCTTGGAAACAACGACATATATCTTGAACCAAGTTCTGTTAAAGACGGTGCCTAGTACACCATATGAAAGATGGAGTGGACGAAAGTCATATGTAAGCCACATTAGGATATGAGGATGCTTGACATACGTACTGAGATTGAAGATAAGCAAGTTGATCAGTCGATCATAGTTATGCATGTTTGTAGGATATCCCAAGGGAACGAAGAGATACGTCTTTTCTAATACATAAAAAGTGTGAGACGAGAAGCACACTTGTGCTAGAAGAATTATTTAGTGGTAGGACAATCGACTCCCCAAAGGACTTGTTCCTGATACAATAATGGAAGAACCACAACAAGAGCCAAAGCCTCGACATAGTGGGAGAGTTGTGAGATAACCTATTTCAGATAAGGATAATGATGAACCTGTTTCCTACTCGCAGGCTATGGTTGGTCTTGAAGTAAACATATGGCAAGACACCATGAACGTCGAGATACAATCGATGTACTCGAACAGAGTCTGGAAGCTTGTAGATCCTCTTGAAGGGGTAAAACTCGTAGGGTGTAAATGGATTTATAAGAAGAAGAGAGGTTCAGATGGGAATGTAGAGACATTCAAAGCTAGGCATGTTGTCAAGGGTTACAACTAAAAGGAAGGTATTGACTATGAGGATACCTTCTTGCTGGTGGCCATCCTTAAATCCATCTTAATCCTCTTGTTCATTGCTGTTGTCCTCGATTATGAAATCTGACAGATGGACGTCAAGACTACTTTTCAGAATGACAATCTTGAAGAGCACATTTATATGGCTCAACCATATTGGTTCATGGAGAAAGGCCAATAGGGTAAGGTTTGCGATCTTCTGAAGTCGATCATTAACCAATTCATTTTTGAACTGATTCATTGTTTTCCATTACAATAGAAGCCATTTTATGTTTGTAGGAAATACTAGGCTATTTAAACTTTATTTTCACATCAAATTTAAAAATGAATAAAAGGAATTACTAAAATGGAAAATGGCATTTATAAAATTTCATTTTCTAAAATCATGTATTCTTTTGATGAACTTAAGAAAGCGTCCCGTTCATGGAATATCATATTCGATGAAACTGCAAAGAACTTTGATTTTGAGTAGTAAGTGGATGAATCCTGTGTGTATAAGCTGATACATAAAAGGAATGTGCTTTTTCTAGTCTTGTACGTGGATGATATACTACTCATTGAGAATGATGTAGAAAAATTATCTGATGTCAAGATTTACCTTACAAACCAATTTGATATGAAAGATCTTGGAGAAGCTGCTTTTGTCCTAGGTATTCAGATCTTTCAGGATCAGAAGAACATATAATTGGCACTATCACAAGCATCTTATATTGATAAGGTGATGGATCAATTCAATATGCAAGACTCCAAGAAGGGATATCTTCCCTTTAATATGAAGTTAGCCTCTATAAGGAGTAGTCTCCCAAGACTCCTCAAGAAGAGGAAGACATGAGAAAGAATCCCTATGCCTCAGCTGTAGGAAGTCTCATGTATGCAATGCTTTGTACTAGGCTAGATATTTGCTACACTGTAGGTGTGGTGGGTCATTTTCAATCTAATCCTAGACTCGGGCATTGGAATGTTGTCAAGCATAGCCTCAAGTTTCTTAGGAGAACGATGAACTATATGCTTATGTATTTTGGTACTGACATGAATATGTTGGCTTATACCGACTCTAATTTCCAAGCGGACAAGGATTCTAGGAGGTCCACATCAGGATCAGTGTTTATCCTGAATGGTAGAGTAGTAGTATGGAGAAGTATCAAGCAATCTTACATTGTTGATTCTACCATGGAAGGTGTGTATGTGGCGGCTTGGGAAGCTGCAAAGGAGGCTGTCTTGCATAGAAAGTTCCTAAAGACTCTAGAAGTCGTTCCAGATTCTGACAAACCCATGACACTTTATTATGACAATAGTGAGGTTATACCAAACTTAAAGGAACTGAGAAGCAACAAAAGATCCAAAAATATAGAGTGGATGTACCACTTCATCAGAAAGATCGTTCAACGAGGAGATATTCAAGTAACATATATATCGATGGTCAACAACCTGACAGATCCATTCATGGAGAAGTTAAGAAATAAAGTCTTTGACGGTCATCTAGAGGGCACGGGAATATGAGATTGTACACGCCTACTTTAGTCTAAGTAAGAGATTGTTGGAATTATGTCCATAAAATAGGGTGTAATAACTATTTATGAGAAAATAGTTTTTTCTTTGACATTTTTGTATTACTAAATTTTATGAATAAATTGAAAGCTTCGTTTAATTAAAGTGTGTTTGTAATTTACTCACGTCCTGGAACTATTGTCAACATAAGAAGAGTAAAGGTCAAGCGGTCTCCCAGACAAACTCTTCTGAGATAGTTCAAAATATTATTCGCAATCTTAGGATCGACTGAGCAATCGAATCTAATTATGATTATTAGGTTGAACCAAATGATGCTGGTCTCGTGACATTGTAGTGGAGACTCTAACGAAAAATGTAGCGCGTATGAATCGAGGGTTGATTGGACATTAAACCTATAACGAAAAATGTACGATGTCATGTTTAAATAGGTTAGAAATTTATGGAGATAAATTAGCCGGGCATTTGAATTTCATAAATTTATTCATGTGGGTCCATTTGGTCTTAATAGTAGCACATAAGGACATGAATGAGAAACAACAACAGGTTGAGTAAAAATGTGTTTTGGATCAATGTACACTTCCCGAGCCGCATATGAGATGAGTGTCATCACTAAATTAGTGAAGGCCAAATTTAATGTTCAAATTTATTAATTTATTATTTTCTAATTATTAGATAATTAGTAAATAAAAGAAATTAATTAATTAACTGAGATTAATTTAACTTATCAATTTGAGTTGATGAATTTAAACATAGCCTTGGCTCTAGGGGAGATGTGAAAATCGTATATAGTACTGCTCGGGGAGATGAATTTCGACAATTTAACATATAGGGATTTATGTGTAAATTCTATCATTATTATACGAGGGATTGCGTTAGGGTTGCATCCCTAACCTAATTATATTGTGTGATTATTCAGACAATTTGTTTTTTCTCCCCTCCCCCTCCCCTCCCCCTACTGCTGCCGCCGAAAACTATCAGAGGAAGAAGAAAATTTGTTTTTTCTTTCTCAATTGTTTAGAGGGCCCACACTCTATTCCTAACAATATCCTTGTAAAATATACTTCTGAATCCTTCGAGTGGTTGCTGGTGTGAAGATCAATTAAAGTTCTATAAATCTCAAGAACGAAAAACGTAAGACAAATAATTAGATCTCGACAAATTAGAATTTTTCCAATACAAGAAAATGTATAAATTGTTTCCATATTTTCTCAATAGGTTTATCTGAATATGTATGATTGTTAAGTGGTTTTATATTTAATTTGACTACATAATTATTTTGAAATTTTTTATATTCTATCCACGAACCGTTCGTGGTTCATCAATTTTGTTCTAAAGCTAAAATTCGATCCAACAATAACAAGTATGTTAAAGTTAAAAAACAAGCCTCTATTGGTTGGGCAACAAACATCTTATGAAGTTTAAGGTTAGTGAATTTAAATCACATATGTTACTTTAAATTTAATTGAAAAACATTTATATTAGATATATTAAAACCTTATCTTTGCTTCCAATATCATTTATAAACATCATTTATAGGACAATCTTTTCATGAACTTATCATTTCTCTGTTGCACGAGCTATGGACTGTTTGTGCATGTACATTTTGTAATGCAATCAAATTCGAACATGAAACGGCCATGTTTTATTGCTTCAATGGACACGTATAACTTTTTTAAAATAATAATGAATATTACTTACATCATTACCTTTTAATGAAATCTTAGATGTTATACTTTTCACTCAATTCCCAGATACAACTTGCTGAGATTGTGGTTCCTGATGACTTATATGCTCTATTTACTGATCAATCTGAAGATAATATTTTATTTAGAAAAATATTAGAGCGTACAATTATATTTTTTCATTTTCTTCTTTTGGAGTAATCTTGGATAAAATACTAGCGTCTTCCAGAAGAGGGGTCTACATATTTAGAGCAGAAGGACAAATTTATCATGATCATCCAGCATTACTACTCGAAGATAGACTAAATTTTTTCCAACTATATTTCTATGACACTGACCATGAATTGAAAAATAGGATCGGAATCTTAGACAACGATAGACTCAATGAACGTGTTGTAACAAGACTTATGACTTAAGTGGCAAACTCAGTTGGCATCAAGATATCAGACGACATCTTCAAAGGAATAATAATGAAAATGCCGCGACATGTATTAACGCACCATGTGTATAATGCACTATAGTTCAGTTAAAGATCTAATTCTAAATGAACGTCAAGGTATGAAATATATTATAATTTTGTTATTGCATACTTTACCATTCGTTACTTAATTTTTACTGCCTATTATACTAAATTTCCATTTTCAACATCATTGATAGGCATCTCAAAATATGATTCATCAAAAGTATCATGTAGAGAGTATTACTGTTACAAGCTCTAGATACGACCTTCATCCAAATCAATATTGGTTCTTACTGGAAGACTCCTACAACAATATGTTGTCGATATGTTTATAAAACTTGAGATAACATGTCTTGATTTTTATAGAACCCAACAATCTCAAATAAGATCTGAGCTATACCAGGGAATTGTTGATATTGTAAATGCTGGCAAAACAAGAGGAGACAAAGTTGGGAGACGTATTGTTCTTCCAAACTCATTTATTAGAGGACTGAGAGATATGCGTCGATGCTATTTAGACACAATGGAATTAGTACAACATTTTGGAAAACTTGACCTGTTTATAACAATGACTTACAATTCAGAATGGAAAGAAATAAAAGAGCAACTAGCAGAAGGATAACTCCTTCAAGATGGCCATATCTCACTTCAAGGATTTTTTAGGAGAATCGCAAGATCTGAAAGACCAGATTGTGAGAAAAGAAATATTTGGAGAAGTTGTTGCTTATGTTTATGTAGTTGAATTCTAGAAGAGACGACTCCCCCATGTTCACATGTTCGTGATCTTGAAAAGTGGAGAAAAAATAACAAATGCTGACCAATATGATAATTATGTACGTGCTGAAATTTTTGACACTAACCCTGAGCTCAAGTAAGCCCTAAGTAATGGACCTAATTACTTCCACCTAAGTAGATTGTTGCCCTCTTTGAAGGAGGTCGGGTGATACAATCATGCCGTAACTTTGAGAAATTGTTTGGGTGTCGCCCCTTGCGGAATGTCTGTTATGACGGACCTGCTTCAAACCCAAGAGGTTTGCTTTTTTCTTTTTGATTGCCGAGCAAGATGGCAAGCCAGACTTCACTTTCTCCTCTGGCATCTAACCAGACGTTCTTGCTCTAGATATAATCTTTTCTCGTCTAGCGAGCTAAAACGCAAGACATACATCACTTTTTCCTTTGGCCTCTATCCAGGCAATCCTGCTTTGGTTAGAGTCTTTTCTCATTTGCGAGCTAAAATGAAAGTCATACATCATTTTCTCCTCTGGCATCTAACCAGGCGTTCCTGCTCTGGTTAGAGCCATTTCTTGTCTAGTGAGCTAAAATGCAAGCCAAACTTCACTTTCTTCTCTAGTATCTAACCATGCATTCCAGCTCTAGTTAGAGCCTTTTCTCATCTGGCGAGCTAAACTCCAAGCCAGACATCATTTTTTCCTCTTGCATCTTACCAGGCATTCCTACTCTAGGTAGAGCATTTTCTCATCCGGCGAGCTAAAATTCAAGCCAGACATCATTTTTTCCTTTGGCATCTAACCACGCGTTCCTGCTCTAGTTAAAGTCTTTTCTTGTTTGGCGAGATAAAATGCAAGCTAAACTTCATTTTTGCCTTTGGCATCTAACCAAACTTTCTTGCTCTAGTTAGAGTCTTTTCTAGTCTGGTGAGCTAAAATACAAGTCAGACATCACTTTTTTGTTTGGCATCTAAACAGACATTCATGCTCTAGTTAAAGTGTTTTCTCGTCTGGAGAGCTAAAATGTAAGCCATATATCACTTTTTCAGTGGCATATCATGCTCTAGTTAGAGCATTTTCTCCTTTGGTAAGCTAAAATGCAAACCGGGCATCACTTTTTCCTTTGTCATCTAACCAGGCATTCATGCTCTGGTTAGAGCATTTTCTCATCTCACGAGCTCAAATTTAAGCAAAGCATCACTTTTTTCTTTGGAATTTAATCAAGTGTTCCTACCTTGGTTAGAGCATTTTCTTGTCTAATGAGCTAAATGCAAGCCATACATCACTTTTTCCTTTGGCATCTAACCAGGCATTCCTACTCTAGTTAAAGCCTTTTCTCGTTCGGTGAGCTAGAATGCAAGTCGGACATCAGTTTTTCCTTTGGCATGTAACCAGACATTCTTGCTCTGGTTAGAGCATTTTCTCGTATGGCAAGCTAAAATGTAAGCCAGACATCACTTTTTTCTTTGGCATCTAACCACTATTCCTGCTCTGGTTGGAGCCTTTTCTCGTCGGACGAGCTAAAATGCAAGCCAAACATCACTTATTTCTTTGGCGTCTAATCTGGCATTCTTGCTCTGGTTAGAGCATTTTCTCATCCGGTGAGCTAAAATTCAAACCTAACATCACTTTTTTATTTGGCATCTAACTAGGCGTTCTGGCTCTCGTTAGAGCCTTTTCTCATCTAGCGAGTTAAAATGTAAGGTAGACATTACTTTTTATCCCATCTAGCAAGTTAAAATGCAAGCCATATATTAATTTTTATCACGCCTTGCTGAAGAGTAAGCATCGACTCGACTTGAATTATCCTTTTTGACCACTCTAGTCAGGGAACAGTTGATCCCAGCGGTTCTTCTGGTTTCTCTCTAGGCTACTCTTCGAGGGGATCACTGATCATGATCTTTTCTTGGTTTCCTTATTCAATTATTTCAATATTCTTCATGCTGATGCTCAGGTAGAGCATGCTCACGCGCCTCACCATTTGGAGCTTGACCCCCTCGAGTGAAGCTCGTGTTATAAGTCTTGTTATTATACTCGTCTTATGACAAAAGCATTAGATTTGACTTGACCTGTAAGTTAGTGTGTCAAATTCGACACGGCCTACTCCTTCTTGCTTTTCTCGAGGTGGGACCTGAGAGTTGGAGGCTACATTAGCTTAGATTTATGATACGTGGCACACATCAATTACTTGTCATGAAGAACCCATTACGAAGCACTGATGCAAGACTCTGTATCTCAACTGAGAATGATACCAAGCCTGTGTCTCTGACTATTGTGACAGCTCCACAAAATTGTTGGTGGCCAAAAGAACACCAAGAAGTTGGACAAAAATCAAGCAATTGTCTTGTTAAGGGAATCCTGTTGATAGTTTCCTTCATCTTCCGCAACCACTCACATATTATCTCCAAAAGATTCTTCAAAATTCTTTGTCTTCGTTTGTTCTTTTGCATTATTTGGTTGGATTCACTCAAGGCCTTTACCACTAAGTGGAAGCTTGACCACTTAAAGTCTGGTTTTGTTTTGGTCCCAATTTCCTCAGGAGGTTACAGTTTCTTCAAGTCAGGGAGTTGTCTCACCCTTTCCCAGATGGCCTTCCTCTTTGATTATGCAAGCGCGTGATGACCCCGCCGATGAGCCTTTCTGCTACGTAGGAGGTTTATTTCTGCGTAACCCGAGCTACCTGGGAATCGACCAGACAAGGTGGAATTTCTCCTTCTGGGTGGTTGGGCCTTAAAACCTTCTCCTTGTGTGAACCTCTTGATGTATTATGGCACGTGGCGCCCTGTTACTGGTAGTTGAGAAGCGTCTATAACATATTCTATTATAATAATCATTCTTTGACGGGTAAAAGAATAGAATAATCATTCTAGGTTTCTTAAATCAAACTAAACTACCCTAATGGCATTTTTCTTAAAAAGGAAGCAGGACACCTCTTATTTGAGTGAACATGAGGGTATATGTTGCAACATGGCTGCCTGTTTCAGAAAATGACCAGTTTAGATACAGTTCTGCTAGCTAAAAGACAATAAATTAAGGGTTAAGTACACTAGGCCCCCTGACCTTATACATATACCGAATTGCACTCTCACCTTTAAAATCTTATAGTAGTACCTCCTTACTTTTTATTTTCTTTCACGAACGCCCCTTACCGTCACTTCCGTTCAAAAAATAGACAAAAATGACTACACGTGAGTTTCACGTTCTTTTTAATGGGAAATTGGGTAATTTAACCCCCTACTTCCATGTGTCTTCAATCCAAAGAGGATCCCTACTTAAATTTTATGGAGATGAAAAACACTTTTAATGGAGTTCAAGCTTTCTCTCTGCAACTTTGTTTAGCAAATTTTGTGGGTAATTTAAACTTTCTTTAAATTAAGATTCAATTTTCAGCCCCACACAGAAAATCCTCAAGTTTTCATTTATTTTGAATTCACATTCAGATGCCAAAAAAGAAACTTATGATCTCGTTTAAGGATTCAAGAGAGAATCCAACCAAAAAGTGGGTAATTTCAAGAAAAAAATTCAATAAAAAAGTATTTTGAATGTGAGGGTGAGAGTAGACCCTTCAAAAAATGGGCATTCTGCTAAAAAAATCTTTTGAAAGGTTTGCTCTCATTCCCATTTTTTAATTGGAAATCCAGTACAAAAATGGGTAAGTCCATAAAATCCAGGGAGTTTCTTCCTCATCTATTCCTCCATCTCACGAATTCATCACAAAGGCAATCTCTCTCTATCCTCTCTCTCCTCCATGATCTCTCTCTGAAATTCATTGTTTCTCGCTCTATAAAGATGGAGGAGAAAAATGATTGAATAGGAAATCATTTTAATGGGGTAAAGAGAAAAGCATGTAAGTTTTATCATTATTTAATTCCCAACATTCTCCCATGAATCATGCTTCCATGGCCATGGCGTTTCTTTAATTTTCCACTTAGGAACCCTAAATCCTAAACCTAAAATTATTTTTCTCATTCTTACCAACTCGGACCTCTCCTTTTATCCTCTATGGGAGCGATTCTTCCATGGAATGAACACAAAGATCGTTACAGTAGAAAAGAGAGAGAGGAGAGAGAGAGGGAAAGAGAGAGAGAGAGAGAGGTAGCAGAGAGAAGAGAGAGAAAATGAGTTGATTGTGAGTGATGCTTTAATTGATAGACACGTGTCTATGGATAAAAATTTACCCAAAAGCCCATGAAAGATACCACGTTTTTGGCACGTGGTATCACTTCCGTCTGTTTTTTAGACAGAAGTCACGGTAGATTGCATTGTTGAAAACAATTATAGGTGAGGATGTTTTTTGTAAGATTTAAAAATCAAGGGGTCAAATGATACAATCACACAAAGTTCGCGGGGTTCACTATAATTAACCCATAAACTAAACAAGGAAAATAAGGAGCAACTTATTTGTTATATGTTATGTGCATTTCTGAATCGTTCAAAATCTGAACGGATAACTTAAGTCTGTTTTATAAATCCTTCATGTTAGATTCCAAATATGAGGGACGGTTTCCACATGACAATGATTAATATTCATTTTAAGGGAAATTCTAAAGATTTTCTATTTCTTGTTTATTTATTTATTTAATTGTCTCGATCGTGGAGCAAAGTCAAATATAAAATCAGGTAAGTCGATAATGTTTCTAATATAAAAATCTGTATCAAGTTAGTGACTTATGATTATATTTAATGGTTAATTGATGGAAGTTCAAGCCAGGTTGGATACTATTCATACCATATGTTATACTCTGTTAAAATTTATCTCTATGATTATTAAATTAAGCTATGTCATAATGGTGAATTAATGCACTCTAAATGTCCATCTGGTCTGGTTATCCATGAGAAATAATTGAAAATATTACAATTTTCGTTAATAATTGAAAATTGAAAAAAAATAGTATGAACTAATGTCTATTTAATGAATCATTCAGATGGTAATCTAATCTCGTTAACTGGAGATCTTAAAATTTAGGTTCAATAGGAAAACTGGCAGGAAAGATTCACACTAACACATTAAGAAACTTCTAGTTTCTTCATATTCATATGATGTAAAGATAGTGTATTGCCTGTCAACTATATGAGAGTTGAAGTGGATCGCTTCTATGAGAGGCATTCACGCCTTAGTCTCTTTAAAGGTCTCATGAACTCGGGATATGTTCATGATCAAAATGAACAAAAACATATGAACTCAAATGTATTAAGAAGAGATGTATATGGATTTTTTTGTCTCAGTTTATCTCAGGGGAAATTCAATTCATGAATGTTATTTCACTGTACTTTAGAATAATTCTGAGAAATTCTCAATATGGAAGGTTCAAGTAAAAAAAGAGACATCTCCTTATGTATATCTCATATGTTTCTCTCTAATATCGTCATTGTTGTATTAGGACAAACTTCATTCATGTTGGAGATTATTGGAATCATATGTTGGAACAATAGAGGAGAAAGAGATAGAAAGAAGTGAGTGTGTGGATGAAAAGTAATGAACTTAAGGTGTGGAGTTCCTTATTCCAAATTGAAAATGTTAAAAGAAAATATGTTGTTTATAATTGCTATGGGTGTTTCACCAACCATCATTGACGTGATGAAACATGTCACGCTGTACCAAATGAGTTCATGACAAAGGAAATAAAAGTTTCGAAGGAGAGGAACTAACATCGCCTGGTCAGTCTCGAAGGAGCTCGTGTGGGTGTTTCACCAAGCACACCAACCATCAATGACGTGATGACACATGCCACGCTGCGCCAAATGACTTTGTGATAAAGGAAATAAAGGTTTCGAAGGAGAGGATTCGACATCGCCTGGTTAATCCCGAAGGAGCTTGGGTCACATGGATCTGAGCACATGAGGGACATCAAGAATGTGGCTCACGAAGAGAGCTTGATAACCCCGAGTACTAAGGTCATCATTACCTGTCGAAGATAATATCCCAGGTGGCACATTTCCACAGGTTTGAACACCTCACGAGTCCAATCACCACGGCGGAGTGTTAGATCAGCCCTCGCTCGGTCACTTCGAAAGCACATCAACATATAATGTCAATGCCATTATGTCAAATGTCACTTCCTTCACGTCCCACCAAGGATAGTCATCGCAGTCCTCATGACCTAGGGAGCTCCCCCTGCTCTCTCCCAAGGATTCTTTGACACGCATCATTCTTCAAGGCTTTAGGTATAAATACTTGATCTATAACGGAACAAGGTATGCCACTCCTCCCTAAGGTAAACTATGTCAAAATAACGCTAGAATACTGACTTACACATCAAAGACCCTTAGGCTAGTCAACCACCCCCTGTTCCTTTTGCTTTTTGGGTTCGTTGTTTGTGTTTTGCAGATTCTAGGCCTGAAAGAATTTTCACAAAAGGAGGAGATTGCATGCTACCTCAATTGTGAAATTTTCAGCCTCAACAATAACCTTGGGTTAGCCCCAAGGGGGACCACACATTTTGTGGAGGGAGCGGAATTAGATGACATATGATTCACATACATACGTGTGTGAGAGTTCCTTATTTCACATTGAAAATGTTAACAGAATGTGATTAAACGTTAATCAAATATCTAAAAAGAATAATCATCACATTTTTTAGAGAATCGTCTCACTAAAGTCCTTTTCAGTAAATCTCTAGATCTCATGTGTTGAGAACATCTAGAGACAAAAAACATATCATGTAATATTCTACATGCCCACACACGTTCTAGTGCGTTGAGGATTGATTTGGAAGATCTTGGTGTGGACGGAGTCTACTGATCGTTGAAACTATTTTGTGGGAACAGAGGATCAATGAGTTTTTACAAGGACATTTGATGTAGACTACAAGAGGTATACGATTCCTAAACTTGTATGTTGTAGATTGAACTTATAAATATATAATGGATCCTGACTAACTGAAAAAGTATTTTTAATAAAAAATTTTATTTGGTTATCATGGTGTTGTGCAAGTTTTACTTTATTAAAAGATTTAATTTTTATTAAAAGTTTAATGTTTTAAAAGGCCACGCGCCTCCATGCTTCCCCCACGCAAGCACCGCGATGACCAACAAGTGGTATCAAAGCGGTCTTTATATATTTATATAATAAATGTTGTGTGAGTTTTCTTGCATTATTCATATAATATGTGATATGTATGATGATGGATGGTTATTTTTTTGAATGTATGGAAAATAATGGATTGTTAATTGTATGATGATTATTGGGTTAGACTTTGTTTTAATTTTTCCTAGATATTGTGTAACCGGAATTGAGGCGTTGGAATTTTTGTAATTTTATTGTAAATATTATTGAAATTATTTCGAACGCGAGAAGACGAAGAACGCACGAAACGAATGGTAAAAATTTATTGTTCACACGAAACCACTGTTCATCAGTGAAAACACTGTTCACGTTAGAAATTTACTGTTCCTGCGGAGGTGAACAGTGCTGGCGGTACTGTACTGGAGGTGAACAGTGGCAGTCCGGTGTGGCAGGCAGCTACCGGTGGTGAGACATGCAGCGGTGGTGATGGGCGGCAATCAGAGAGTCCTATCATCAGTGACAAGTGTTATCACGTTTTTGGAAAGTTTTCAACAAACCTTCCAACCAACTCTATCACCCAAGTGTTTTATTAAAACTCAAACTCTTTTATTTATCCATTTAAATTTTGAAATTCTTGATTTTATGAAAATTAAAAATTAATAGGTTGATTGAGTTTGACCAAATAAAATAAAATATTTATTTGACTAAGTCAAAGTCAACTATATTAAAAGGAATAATTATAGAAATTGTTTTAATTTAGAAAAATAGTTTTTCTAATTAAAAAGGGTTTTGTTCAAAGCTTGAAGATTATGAAGATGGACATCAGAAGTAGAAGGCAATATTTGCGAAATATGTATTTTTTAGAGTCCGCTTTGTAATTTTATTTCTTTATTTCAAGAGTTGTAATTAGAAATACTCAATAGTCACGCAGTCCATTATTAGTTTATTTAATTATTAAATAATTATTTAATTATTATGTTTGATAACATGTCCATGCACTAGTCGATCACATGCCATACATGAAAACCCCACACAGTTTTATTTAATCAGGTATCTCATCTGTAGAAACATGATTTATTAGGATTGTCCAAATATGTTTATATATATTGTTTTATGAAATCAATTGCATGTAAACTGTTAGGTTTTAACCAGTTAAAACTTGGAAATCACACCACACTAAAAGTTAAAGTAACCTTTAGGTTAACCGACTTTAGTAAAAATGTTTTATGAAAGTTGGATGAACATAATTAATTAGTTAATCTAAGTTCACATAATTATGACTTAGGCGCTTCAGAAAGTTAAATGAACTTAGACTAATGAGATTGGATTAACTGATAATTAAATATTCATAGGGTTATTGTTTTAACTAGTAATTACTTTGAAATTAATTGATTAGTTAAAATAGAAACACATTATCCTAAAATAGTGAGTGGAAGAAAGTTGACATGTCAATGTAACCTAGGATAAGGTACTAGTTTCAGTGGGAGACATTGAGTCTGTATGAGAAAGATAGGAGACTCTACAGAGAATGTATGAGTCAGTGACAATGGTAAACATTCAGTTTCTTCGGCAATGATTTTTTCCAAGCAAGATGCAAGAGGAGACGAGTGTGTCTCAGCACTTAGACACGATGAATAAGATTATCAAAGAATTTATAGCGGTGAGAGTAAAAATGACTGATCGTGATAAGTGACTGGGAAGTCCGCTAAAGTCCATTAAGTCTTTGACAACCACTATCTCCTGTGAAACTCCTCCTTTCACTATGATTTATCTGACCATTTTCTTTAAGGAGAAGCTGAAAAGAGATCTAAACAACAGTCTGAAAAGACTAATGCTACGCAAAAGAAGATTAAAAAAAGAAGAAGAAGCAGAAAGTGAGTGCAGAAGGACCTAGAAAACATATAGTGTTGGTCCTACAAGAAGAAAAGGTCTCCATCATTAGTACAACACCGTGAGGCGCAGTGAGGGCCTCGAGATGGCTTTGGTTTCATCCTCCTAAGGAAGGTTTCGAGATGTACCAATACCAAGGTTGGACTTCTTAAGAAGATAGGAGGAAGTGATGTAGTTTAGTTTTGACCGACCCTAAGGCTGCATATTCTAAATGAAGTCATGAAATCTGAAATAATGGGTTACACTCACAAAGTCACTAATGCCGCTAAGAATGTTAGGGATGAATATGATGCTTGGATCATATCAAACAACAAGATGAAGTGCTACATGTTTGTGAGCATGAATGATGTTCTGAGAACCAAGCATGAAAGCATGGAGAAGGCCTATGAGATTATGGAGTCTTTAGAGGCAATGTTTGGGAAGTAGTCCGATCAAAGTCGCCATGAAGCCACTCGAAGCTATATGACAAATAAGATGAGGATGGGTACTTTTATTTGAGAACATGTTTCGAACATGATCAACATAATGCACAGAGCAGAAGCAAATGGGGTGAACCATTGATGAATGGACTTAAGTTATCATCATACTAGAGTCGCTCACACCAGCTTTTTATGTGTTCACGACTAACTATGTTATGAATAAGTTGTAATTCAACATGACCCAATTGTTAAATGAATTACAGACTTTTGAGTCACTCAACCTTAGAAAGACCAAAGAGGGTAAAGCAAATATTGTTGAGAAAAAGCCTTCTTCCAATATTGTTAAGAACAAGAAAAGGAAGAAGAACAATGGTAAGGATAAGAGTGAGAACAAAAGACTAAAGAAAGTCAAGACATTGCTGAAAGCCAAGAAGAATAAAAAAGACAGTAAGCCCAAATGAAAATGTTTTCACTGTGGGGTTGAATGACATTGGAAGAGAAAATGTAACAAGTATCTCTCTAAGCTGAAAAAGAAAGGTAAATATGATTTACTTGTACTTGAAGCTTGTTAGTGGAATATGATTTTTCATCCTGATACTTGATTCAGGAGCCATTAACCAATTTTGTTCTTCTTTGCAGATGCTTGATTCGTCAAAGGAGATGGCTGATGGCAAGGTCAATTTGAGAGTTGACAGTGATGCACTCGTGTCAACTAAAGCATTTGGGACAAACCGTTTACTTTTGGATATAATTACTTAGTTTTGCATGATGTTTATTATATTCCTGGTTTTTCAAGGAATTTGATTTCTCTTTCATTTTTGCAAGATTAGTTATTCGAAGTCTTTATAGTTAAGAAAGAGTTAATTATTTCTAAGAATAAATTCGATATATGCCATGGTAACATTATAAAAGGAGTGTATATGCTTAAACTGACTGAATGCGTGTTAAATAATTTTAAATTATTTAAATTAGCAAAACCTAAAAAATAACAAACGACAAAGAGTTTCTCATGATGATAACACATATTTATGGCATCTTAGGTTGGGACATATTATTCTAGATAAGATAAACAGTTTAAGAAAACATGGTGATTTGAGAGAGCTAAAAGTTAGAACTCTTCATGATTGTGAATCCTGTCTATAGGAAAAAATGACCAAGAGACCTTTCACTGGAAAGGGCCAAAGAGGAAAGGAACCACTTGAGTTAATACACAGTGATGTCTGTGGACCGATCAATGTACAAGCTAGAGGTGGGCATGAGTATTTTGTCACTAACGACCACTCAAAATATGGTTATAGTTACCTAATACATCGAAAGTCTGAAAATTTTTGAAAAATTTAAAGACTTCAAGGCTGAAGCTGAAAAGCTAGAGGTGAATATGAGTATTTATCACTTTCATTGATGACTACTTAAGATATGGTTAAAGTTATCTAATGCATAGAAAGTCTGAAACTTTTGGAAAGTTTAAAGTCTTCAAGGCTGAAGCTGAAAAGCAATTAGGTAAATCATTAAAAACCCTTCGATCCGATCGAGGAGGTGAATACTTGGATTTAGAATGCAAGGATTATTTGTTGGAGTGTAGAATCATATCCCAACTCACAGCACTTGAAACACTACAACCAAATGGTGTTGTAAAGAGGAGAAACCGAACCTTATTAGATATGGTTATGTCGATGTTAAGCTACTCATCATTGTCACTTACATTTTGGGGATATGCGCTATACACGACAACTTACATTTTGAATGTAGTTTTCTCTAAGTCTGTAAGCAAGACGCATTTAGAGTTGTGGAATGCCTCCAAACCTAGTTTGCATCATTTTCGTATATAGGGGCGTCCAGCTAACGTTCTTAGACCCAAGACCGGAAAGTTAGACTCAATGTCTAAGGTATTCACATTCGTTGGCTATTCTCTAGAGACTAGAGGTGGGTACTTTTATAGTCACAATGATCAAAAGGTACTTTGTCGACAAATGCAACCTTTCTTAAGTATGACTATACGTAAAACTACAAGCCTCGTAGTAAAGTAGTTCTCAAGGAATTAACGATTGATGAGATCAGATCACCTTCAATTTCTACTAACAAAAGACAAACAAGAGGAACCATAGTTCCTACAAAAGAAACCCTGGTGCAATGTCGAAACCACGGTGCAACGTTGTAGTGGGAGGGTTGTGAGACAACCAGTTTTCTACGAACTAGAGGCACATTCCCTAGTGTAAAACACTAATAAGGACAGTACATTATCTTATGAAGAAGTAATAGATGATCCTGAAAATGAGAAATGGCAAGATGCAATGAACCATGAAATTGAATCTATGTATTCCAATTCCGCCTGGAAACTTGTAGATTCACCTCAATATGTCAAGCCCATTAGATGTAAATGGATCTTTAAGAAGAAAAGAGGTGTAGATGGGAAAGTTGAGACTTTCAAGGCACGGTTAGTATCCAAGGGCTATACACAAAGGGAGAGAGTCGATTATGAAGAGACATTCTCCCATATGGCCATGCTAAAATCCATTCACATCCTTTTGTCCATAGCCGTTAATTTTGACTATGAGATATGGCAAATGGACGTCAAGAAATCTTTTCTGAATGACTCTCTTGAAGAAAACATCTATATGATGTAACCAGAAGGGTTCGTACAAAAGGGGCAAGATCTGAAAGTATGCAAGTTGGTTAAATCCTTGTATGGATTAAAGCAAGCATCTAGATCTTGGAATCTTACTTTTGATGAGATTATAAAGTCTTATGGCTTCGAGCAAAATGTTGACGAAGCCTATGTTTATAATTACACCAAAGATAAGATAGTGGTTTTCTTAGTTCTTTATGTTGATGATATTTTACTCATTGGAAATGATGTAGAAACTTTATCAAAGGTAAAGAAGTTGTTAGCTGAGAAATCTCAAATGAAAGATTTGGGAGAAGCAAACTATGTTCTTGGCATGCAAATCCTAAGGGATAGAAAGAACAAGTTCTTGGCACTTTCTCATGCATCTTATATTAATAAGGTGTTGGTGAGATTCTTTATAGAGAATTCCAAGAAAGGCCATTAACCGACCAGACATGGAATTGTCATCTCCAAAGAACAATGTTCTAAGACACCTAGGAGTAAGATGATATGAGAAATGTTCTCTATGCTTCAGTAGTTGGAAGTCTCATGTATGTCATACTGTGTACGAGACCAGAAATTTATTGTGCAGTGGGAATGGTCAGTCGTTATCAATTGAATCCAGGTTTGAAACATTGGATTACAGTAGAGCACATTCTTAAGTATCTTAGGATAACGAAAAACTATATGCTTGTTTATTCAGGTGGAGACCTGAGCCACACTAGATATACTAATTCTGATTTTCAATCAGACAGAGATAGTCGGAAGTTGATATTAAGATCCGTATTCACCCTAGATGGAGAAGCTGTAGTCTGGAGAAGTATTAAACAATTCAACATTGCACATCCACAATGGAAAATGAATATAAAGCGGCTTGTGAAGCTGCGAAATAGGTGGTATCGCTCAGAAAGTTCTATTCTTATCTGGAAGCAGTTCCACATATGGACAAGCCACTGATCCTGTACTGTGACAACAATGGGGCGGTAGCAAATTCTAAGGAACCACTGAGTCACAAGAGGGGCAAGTACATGGAGAGGAAATATCTTTTTGTAAGAGAGATCATGCATCGAGGAGATGTGACTATTATAAAGATAGCATCAAAACATAACATAGCTGATCCTTTTATAAAGACACTTCTTGCGAAGTCATTTGAGGGTCACGTGCGTAACTTGGGATTAAGAGAGATGCGACATTTGCATTAAGGCAAGTGGGAAATTGTTGGGGGTTACGCCCTCAAAGTAAGTGTATTGACATTTTGATATGAAATTTAAAGGGGGTTACATTTTTCTTATAATTATTTTTTTAAATTATTGTTGAATATATTATATAAATATCTCAAAGTTCTATATTCATAAATGTGAATATGATCTTGTATTAGTACGAGAGGATTAAGATCATAGATAATGAGTAAAATTGCCAGCAACATATTAAAGTATGAAATCTTTAATGAATGGTTACTAGTACAGTTCACTAAACATTATGAATGTCTGTGATCTAGTTCCGAATCATTGATGTGGATAGCCATCTTAGTGAATGTACTTTATATAATAAGATTATAAATGACAAGACCCATGTGAATTAATATCATTATTAACGTGCTGTTTATCATAAAGATTTAATATACATCAGTTCGATGATCATATGTAGACCAGTCTGAACCTTGAGTAGTCATGAACTCATATGCATGTCTACTAGATCTTTTGATTCACTCGTTAAGATTTGAAATCTAAGATTTCCTAGCGAATCGTATATTAGTTCCTTTAAATGTTAATTCTAAAACTGAATGATTATTGGGCTCAAATTTATAATAAGATTATGAATTAGCCATTCACTAGTGGATTAATGGTACTTAAGGATCAAGAGATAATTAGAAGGGTAAAATAGTAATTTTAACTAGTTATAATTTACGAACCAATAATTGGAGGACAGAACTATATGAAATGATTATGTCAGTAAACTACATGAGAATACTCTGTAAATACATTCTATAATCTCTAAGAGTGTAATTCCATATTTATAGTGGAGTAAGAATGAAATTAATAAATAAGATTTTTTAATTAAAGAGTTTAATTAATAATCTGGTTTGTCGGAGCTTAGGATTATAGGTCTACGATCCCCAAGTCACATCTCTACTACGTTGTCTAAGGTGTGAATCAAAACATGAAAGAGTACTGACTTGCAAAAGAAATTTTTATTTTAGGGCAAGTACATAATTATGAGATAATTATGTGTGATTAATTGATTAATAATTAATTAATTGAATTATTTATATATTTATTAAATATTAATTTCGGAAATTATTTATATTTATATAACTAATTATCGATTTTTTTAATTTTCGATAAGTGAGACAGAATATCTAATTTGTGAAATTATATAATTAAGTTATTATTGGATAATAATTTGAATCAACTATATCTATTATATATGAAATAATAGATAAGTTAGTTGATAGGGATAATCAGATATGTTAATTTTGAATTAACTGATAATTATTTGATTAAAATAAATATTTAATTCACAGTAATTGTCACGTGTCAATCACTAATAGGGTATTCGAAATTGACATAAACTACTGTAATGCCACGTGGCACTACAGTAGTAAGTGTGTAACATTATAGTGCCATGTGGCACTACAGTTGTGCACAATTTATAATAGGTCCCACTATAATTGATGGCACTACAGTTGTGCACAATTTGTAATAGGTCCCACTATAATTGGTAATTTTATAATTAAATATTATTTCAGTTAATCCTTAAAAATCTAGAATATATATACATATATCATTCTAATAGTCTCAGTGGTTGAAAGAATAGGAGAGAATCAATTGATCAGATCATCAGCTCGTCAATCAAGAGTTGAATTGAGAACGCGATCGGTGTTAGAGAGATTTTGTTCTGTGATTAAATGTTAATCAAATCTATAAAAAGAATAATCTGCATGTTCTTTTAGAGAATCGTCTCAGTAAAGTCCTCCTCAGTAAATCTCTAGATCTCTTGTGTTGAGAACATCCAGAGACAGAAAAAGTGCCTTGTAATATTCTACGTACCCACACACGTCCTAATGTGTTGAGGATTAACTTTAAAGATCTTGGTGTGGATCTCGGAGTCTACTGATCGTTGGAACGATTTCATGAAAATGGAGGATCGATCAATTTTTGCAAGGACGCTTAATATAGACTACAAGAGGTAAATGATTCCTAACATTGTATGGTGTAGATTTAACTTATAAATATATAATGGATCCTGACGTATTGAAAAAAGGATTTTCAATAAAAAAAATTTACTTAGTTATCGTGGCGTTGCGCAAGTTTTGTTTTATTAAAAGATTCGATTTTTATTAAAAGTTTAATTTTTTTAAAGGTCACCAGCCTCCACGCTTTCGCCTTGCACGTGCAACGACGACCAACAAATAGACTGTCTGGCAATTAATCCCATTAACTGTGGGCCTCTCGACTGAACAAGATTCGAACACAAGTGTGGATTGCTCAAGGAAAATGGAGCTCATGACATCACACCACCTGGAGCTAGGTCGAACAAGGAATCTGAATAAAAAGTCTTCAGACTTGCGTAAAAAGGACCCTCATATTTTTTACTAGAGGCAACTATTATAGGTGACTATCGAGTATCATGGCTTCACGTTCCATAATATGCCAAGAGGTTCATGCTAGGAGAAGGTTTTAAAGCCCGACCACCCAGAAGGAGAAAGCCGACCTTTCCTGGTCGGTTCCAAGGTAGCTCGAGTTACGCTGACCTTAGCAGATGGAGGTCAATAAAAATGGGGCCCGTGAAAAGAGCTCGGCGGACTATGTGACAGCGTCATCATCACTCACCGAATATAAAATTCCATGTGGGGTCCTCATATTAGGCCCGAACGCCCAATGAGTTCGATTGTTGCGATGGGGCGTTAGATCAACCCTCGTACAGTCACGTCAAAGGCACATTAACACGTGATAATCATCACTTTACGCCAGCTAGGGAGATAACGGCATTAAATGTCGCCTCTTATCCATCCAATCAAGGACAAACATCGGTCTCACAAGCTCCCTTACACGCATCCTCCCACGAGGTTCCAGGCATAAATACGCCCATCCTCTCTAAGAAGAGATAGGCTATTCTCCCCTTAGAAAAACTCTGCCAAATTTCTATCAAGATACTAACTTAGGCATGGAGGTCCTTAGGTGAGGAAACCACCCCTCGGGTTCTCCTCATGCTTTAGATTTTTTGTTTGAGTTTTGCAGGTTTCCTGGCCAAAAGGATTTCCAAGCTGAAAGGGGAGCATATATGCTCATGCTATTGAGAACTTTTCGGTATAAACAAAATATGTGAAATAATGATGCACAAATTCGTGACTAAATACAATTTGACTTGTTAATTATGCAATGAGAAATTTATGTAAACAACTTGAAACTAGTTTATGCCTTTTATTATATATTAAAAACAAAAACATTGTGATGTACAATGTTACACCATTTTTCATAAAATAATATATAAAATATAGAATGACACCGTTATAACTTTACTTGGAGACGAGAATTACTTTGCGAAGGTAAATTTAGATTGACTCACTTTTTGAAGATAATTCAATTACATTCCTAATGATAAACTAGGATTAATATTAAATTACTGTTAGTGTTAGCTTTAAGTATACGACTCTCTCCGTTTATTTCAGAAAGTGTTCTTGAAAGAAAAACCATAAAAATGTTTACTCTAAGAGGCTGATTTGTTCACACCATTTATCAGAAATTTATGTAAACTACTTGAAATTAGTTGATGCCTTTTGTTATATATTATAAATAAAATATTGTGATGTATAATTTTAACATTAACTCGAATAATGTTGGATTCAAATTCAATCAAATTCGATAATTTTTGGCTAAATTTTACTAAAATTATTTTTAGTTCACTAAAAATGTATCTTTATGATTATTAAATTAATCAAATTTATAATATAAGTATAGATATGTTACACCATTTTTCATAAAAAAAAAAACTAGTATCTAAAATATAGAATGACACCTTATAACTTTACTTGGAGACTAGAATTACTTTGCAAGGTAAATTTATATTGGCTCATTTTTTGAAGACTAGTCACACCACACATGTAATGTACGTGAACTCTGATTATTTATACAACTAATTAAATTTTGAAAGGCTAAATATTTATAACAAAATAAATAGTATAAATATATAGTGTTAAAATATTACTTAAGAACTAATATAATAATTGTTGTAATCTTGTTCTTTTGAACAACTGATAAATAAATTAATTTAGTCTATTTTTTGTGATCTTTGACATTCAAGCAATTGAATAAAATTGTAAAAAATTTAGTAAAATATATGCTAAGATTGAAAAATATGGAAGTAACCTTTGCGAGGATAAAGAAAATCTCATGGGCAATGTTATTAGATAAAGAAGCTCATCACCATGGTCCAAATTTTATATTTGACTATTTTGTTTGAGTTATTTTAAACTTATAGGTATTCAAGTTTAAAGAACTTTTCCATAAAAATATAAAACTAAAAGCAGACACAAAAATGATACAAATACTCTATTAAGAAGTGTAATATTGCTTAGTTTGAATCTTAATGATGGTGAATGCATTGTGCATTAATTCTAGAATACATTCATCTTCATTGTTCAAAGTTTATATTTTCATAACTTTCATTTCCTCCAAACGTTGCAGTGTATTATATTATATGGAATTGATCTATTTAACTTACTCTTTAACTTATTAATTTTGTTTATATAATATAATTGGTTAATTAAAATTCAGAGAGGGATAACTATAGTAATAATAATGAGCATTATTAATTATAATATAACTAAAATTATATATCCAAGTTTTAATCTAAATACATTATAAAGACTCTGTAGTATTCAAATACTAAAATCCATACTACACAACAATTGAAAAATTGTAGACTTTACTAAGATTTTTTTTAGAAAAATAACATAGATGCATAAACACTAATACATTCACATAGATAGAACCATATATTAATCATATTAATTAAGGGGTATAAATCTTAAAATTAATATATTAATAGGTTCATTTAGACTTTTTTGTAAATTCATGATATTGAATTTCATGAAGGGGGTGTGAAACTCAAAAAGTAATAAGTAAATATATTAATTGATAGTTTACAAAAAAATAACCAATAATGCATCACCCAATGAGTTTGAATCTCCAAAAATAATACATAAATTTATTAATTAATTTAAGAAAAATAATCAATAATACATCACCATTGTTGATTTTAAGATCATTTTAAGAAATGTAAAAATAATTGTTGGACAAGATCTCCATTGATTGTGTCTTTCAATACACTACTAAACCATACGTACATTACACGTGTTGAAAATTAAAAATATTATTTTAACTAAAATTAAATATCCTATTAAATTTAAAAACTAATGATTGAATAAGTAACTATTTTTTAGAATTACTGTGGAAAAAATATGGATCTATTTTAAGATGATAATTAAACTTAAGATTGAGCAATTATGAGAATGATTAGATGGTATAAGATTGCATATACTCATTATAACATAACAATTCTATTCCAATCCAACCCACCGAATTACCATAACCTATCAATATGACATTGAAAAGTTTTGTCTTAACAAACATGTGTATTATTTTCTCATGACTTTAACACTCTTAATCTACAGTTGTCTCATATTCTCACTAGCTCTTCATGTTGAAATTTAACTTGGACGTTCTACTTTATGAGTCAATTTTCTTTCTTCTTTGACAGTGGTGTGCAACGATAACACAAACCTCCTCTTAAAACATCAAATATTATCCTTCTTGCTTTGTTTCTTTTAAAAGAGAAAGCACAAAAGTAAAACAAACCCCTTGGTGTTTACTGAGAAATGTCATCTTTTTATATGCAAATGAGTCTTCATTTTGTGTACATATAATATCTAATTAATTACTCATGCATGAACCCAATTAGTCCTTGAAAAGACTTCAAATAATATATTATACATGCACTCAATTAAATACATGTACTAATTAAAGCCAATGCCAAATTTACTCCAATATTTAAAAACTACTTCCTCCTACACAGTGTCAATTTAATTCTAATCAAAACTGTTATAAAATATAAGAGAATCGAGAATGCAATAAGTAAAATAGTTTAAGAATAAAAAAGAAGAAGAAGATGAAGAAAAAATCAATTGTTTCTCTTAATTTTATTTATGGGTAATCTCTTCCTTTTATAGGCAAGATAAGAGAAACATATAAGAATGAAATTTACAATACTTATTTAAGAGTTTTACTTCTGATGTAAATGAGAGAGTTAAGAATAAAAGAGTTAGGAGGGGGAAAGTTAGAGAAGTTGAGAGTAAAGAATAGTGACATCTAAATTATGTATTTACATTACTCCCCCTGAGATGTTCACCATACAAAGAATATGCCTCATTAAAACCTTAGTAGGAAAAACCCCTTTGGGAAAAAATCCTAGTGTAGGAAAAAGAGTACAAAATTCTTATACTTGTAAAAGTTTATCTGCCTCATCAAAACTTGCTAGGAAAACTCAATTGGGAAAAACCTTGGCGAAGGAAAAAGAGTATAGTATATTCATAGTGGACTCTTCTTTTATACTACCATTGATGTTAATATAACCACAATCATCACATGTCTCGAAGATGATGCAATCCAATCTTGTAAACTAACTTCTTGAATGTTGTAGTAGGAAATGACTTAGTGAATAAGTCAGCTAGATTATAACTTGATCGAATTTGCTTCACATATATATCTCCATTCTTCTAGAGTTCATGCGTAAAAAGAAAATTTGGCGAGATGTGTTTTGTTCGATCTCCTTTTATACATCGTGCTTTAAGTTGGACGATACAAGTTGCATGATCTTTGTATAAATGCATAGGGTTATCTTTGAATGAGGATAATCCACATATTTCTCTGATATGTTGGATCATTATATGCACTCTCTACTCACTTCATGGATTGTGAGTATTTCAGAATGATTTGAAGAAGTAGCTACTATCGTTTGCTTCACAGATCGTCAAGATATAGCTGTATCATTGTAAGTAAACACATAACTAGTTTGCAATCGACCCTTATGAGGGTTAGAAAGGTAACTAGCATCTGCATATCCAATTAGTTGTGATTTTGACGTCTTCGAATAATATAGATCCATGTCTATTATTCAATGCAAATAATGAAATATGTGTTTAACTCTCATCCAATACCTTCGAGTTGGTGAAGAACTATACCTTGTAAGTTGATTAACAACAAATGTTGTATCAGGACGTGTGCAATTTACAAGATACATGAGAGAACAAATTGCACTAAGATATGGTACTTCATGACCAATGGATGAGCTTTATCCATATAAAAGCACTTCAGGACTTGATGGATGAGCTTTAACCATATAAAAGCACTTCAAGACTTTTTTCATGTAAGTCGATTGATGGATTAATATTTCATCTGATAAATGTTCTATTTGTAGACCTAGACAAAATTTTGTGTTTCTAAGATCTTTCATTTCGAACTCTCTTTTCAGATAAGTTATGGCCTTATCCAGATCTGTAGAGGTGCCAATGAGATTTAAATCATTTACATACACAGTAATAATTGTGAACCCTGATTCTGATCTCTTAATGACAACACATGGACAAATTATATTGTTCACATCACCTTCTTCCAAAAGGTATTCACTAAGGCGATTATACCACATACGCCCAGACTGTTTCAAACCATATAAAGATTGTTGTAAGTTCATTAAACATATGTTACGAGATTTTGAATTATATGCTTCAGGCATTTTATATCCTTCTGAGATTTTTCATATATATTTCACTGTCAAGTGAGCCATACAAGTATGTTGTTACCACATCTATAAGATGCATATTAAGCTCTTCTGTAACAGCCAGGCTAATTAAAAATCGAAAGGTATTTGCATCCATATAGGGGGTAGGTCTCATCATAATCAAGACTAGATCTCTGTAAGAAACCTTGTGTTACAAGGCATGCTTTGTATCTAACCATTTCATTATTCTCGTTACGATCTTGTACAAATACCCATTTGTATCCAACTGGTTTTACACCTTCAGGTGTTTGGACTACAGGTCCAAATACTTCTCGTTTTGAAAGTGAATCGAGCTCTACTTGTATTGCTTCTTTCCACATTGGCCAATCTTTTCTCTATCGACATTCTTCGACAGATTTTGGTTCAAGATCTTCACGATCCTTTAGAATATCAAGTGCCACATTGTATATAAATACATCGTCAATGATTTCACTGTGATTTAAATTTTTTCCAGTACTGGCAAAATTTATAGAGATCTCTTTATTATCATGTACTTCCTCTTCTGTAGAAATAAATTCTATGTCTTGCAATTAATCAGACATATCATTTATTTTGTTTGGAGTGGAATCTTCAAGAGCTTCACCCTAATTGATTATTTCTTTATCTTTTTTCTTCTGGGGCATTTTATCTTTTGATCCAACAGGTCTACCTCGCTTCAGGCGTACTTTACTAATGACTTGTCCTACCGGGACGTCAATCCGTGCTGGAGCATTTGCAGTTGGTATGTGTGATTTTGTCACTTTATTTGTATCAATAAGTGCATCAGGTAATTGATTTGTAATATTTTGCAAATAAATAATCTTTTGCACTTCCAGTTCACATTGATTTGTACAAGGATCTAGATGGGATAATGATAAAGCATTCCAAAAAATTTAATATTTATTCTCTAGTTGTCTCTTCTCTTCCCCTAATACTGGTACATAATCTCATCAAAATGATAATCAGAAAGTCTTGTTGTAAACATATCGCCCATCAGTGGTTCTAGACATTTAATTATTGAGGGAGATTCAAAGCCAAATATAAATCCCAAGTCATCTCTAAAGACCAATTTTTGTACATTGGGGTGGGGAAATTGGAAAATATATAGCACAATCAAAATTTTTTAGATGAGAAATATTTGGTTCATGTCCTGAGATAAGTTGTAACGGGGATTGCAGTTTGTAAGCAATGGGCCTTATACATACCAAAGATGCAGCATGTAATATAGCATGTCCCTAAACAGAAATAGGTAATTTTGATCTCATCGGTAATTGTCTACCAATTAATTGTAATTGTTTAATCAATGATTCTGCTAAACCATTTTGAGTATGAGTATAGGCAACCGGGTGTTCAACATCAATTTCAATTGACATGCAATAATCATCAAATGCTTTTTATGTAAATTTACGAGCATTATCAAGATGAATTGCCTTAATTGTATAATCAGGATATTGTGCTCGTAATCAAATTATTTGAGCCAATAATCTAGCAAAAGGTGCATTACGAGTGGAAAGAAGACTCACATGTGACCAACGTGTAGATGTGTCTGTTAGCATCGTAAATACTGAAATGGACTACATGGTGGATGTATAGGTCCACAAATATCTCTTTGATTACGTTGTAAAAATGTAGTAGATTCATAAACAACTTTAGTTAAAGATGGTTTGATAATCAACTTGCCTTCAGAGCAAGCTTTGCATGGAAAATCACTGGACAAAAGAATCTTCTGGTTCTTTAGCGGATGACCATGTGAATTTTCTATAATTCTTTTCATCATTATGAATTCAGGATGGCCTAATCGATCATGCCAAAGAACAAATGTCTTTGGGATAATGAACTTATGGCTCATCATATTATTTAACTCAATTGAGCTTATAATTACATAATGAAACCCGGAGGACAAAGATGGAAGCTTCTTTAATATTTTCTTCTCACCTGAGGCATATGAAGCAATGCATAAATACTCCATATTATTTTCATCAATTGTCTCAATATGGTAACCACAAAGATGAATATCTCTAAAACTAAGAAGATTCTTCTGGATCTTGTAGAGAATAATGCGTCATTAATGATAAATTCTATTCCACCAGGTAATATAATGTTTTCTCTTTCAGAGCCCTCAATCAATTTTGCAGTGCCATATAGTGTATTTACTATTTTTTTTCTTCTAATGTCAAATGAGAGAAATATCTATCCTCCTTAAGTATCGTATGAGTTAATGCACTCTCTACCAGACATACATCTTGAACATTAATTTTTGACTCCATCGAGTAATATGTAAAAGTTATATTTATTCGTTAACAAAGGAAATAATAAACTCGTACTTATGAAGAAACTACAAAATAATTTTTATAGTCTTGTTATTGAAAGCAATTAAAGAGACAAACAAAATAAAATAAGAAATGTAAACTTAAACATGTGTGCATGATTAATGACATTATCTACGTTCTCTGTAGATTGCTTGAGAAGTCAGAAATGTCTAAGTGGGTCATGTCAACTAAATTATTATGATCAGCAAAATTCGTTCAATCGCTTTCTCTTTTCCCTTCATAGAAGCTTGATATAGGTCATACTAAATGATATAGCATTCACTTCTGGGAATGGTGTTGAGCCAGCTGGGTGAAATTGATGGGTTTTCATTAAAAGCTCATTATTTTTCTCAGCGACAAGTAAACAAGAGATTAATTCAGAGTATTTATTAAACTCACGCTCTCGATATTACTGCTACAGGAGCACATTCGAGGCATGAAAATGGATAATGTTTTCTCTAACATATCTTCTTCAATGACAATTTCTCCACATAATTTTAATTGTGAGCTAATTCTAAATAATGCAGAGTTATATTCACAAACTGACTTGTAATCTTGTAACTTTATGTGCATTCAGTCATAACAAGCATTTAGAAGTATTACCATTTATGATGGTCATATTTGTCCTTTAAACTCTTCTAGAGATTAAGATGATCTTTTACAGTGATATTCAGTTTTCAATCCTTCATGTAAATGGTGGCGAACGAATACCATAGCTTTTGATCAATCTTGCAGAGATGCTTGATTTCTTTCTTTAATTGTATTCCCCAGGTTCATGGCATCAAGGTGAATTTCTACATCAAGAGTCCGTGATAAATAATTTTTTCCCGAAATTTCGAGAGCAATGAACTCGAGTTTTATAAAATTTGACATTTTTGGACCTCTAATGATTGCATGATAAAATAATAGTGTAATTAGAATAAATAGATTGAAACATTAATGCAATAATACAATAATTTCAAATATAATATTAGATGATTATAAGGACATATCATAAATGAATAAATTTAAATATAGGAATAAATATTAAAATGCTATAGTAAATCAATTCTTATTTAAAACAACCATTCATTTAAGAACAACAAATGAATAACAACATAAACATATATTTCTCATGCCATAAAAATATCTAATTTGGATTTTTCTATAATATTTAATACTATAGTTGTAATATCCCGACCCTTCGTAAATGAGTATTTTCGAAAAATTGATTTAAAAGTCAATATGATTTTAATTTTTTATTTAAAAAGGATTATTTGTAATTTTGGTAAAACAATTTTAATNTATATTATAAAACTTTAGCTCACTCATACCTATGTTTGCCATACACCATAGGGTAATCTTAACCTAATATTATATATATATTCTAAACCTTCATCTCTCTCCCAGCTCTTCTACTCTCACACAACCTCTCTTTCTGCGAAAACCCCATTGAGAAACCCATTGTTTCTCCTTCTTTTAGTTTTAGCTCCTCCTCTGCTTTTCTTCTTCTTCAATTCGTTGTTCATTGGTCCATTGTCAAATTCAGGTCATTTACATCATAATGTGACCCATTTTTTTATAAATGTATATGCTTTGTGTAAGTGAACTTATATTGTAAATGACCCATGTGTGATAAATGTACATGCTTTAAGTGAATTTGCATCGTAATGTGACCCATGTGTGATAAATGTATATGCTTTGTGTAAGTGAATTTATATTGTAATGTGACCCATGTGTGATAAATGTATATGCTTTGTGTAAGTGAACTTATATTGTAATATGACCCATGTGTGATAAATGTATATGCTTTGAGTAAGTGAATTTGCATCGTAATGTGACTCATGTGTGATAAATGTATATGCTTTGCGTAAGTGAATTCATCGTAATGTAACCCATGTTTGATAAATGTATATGCTTTGTGTAAGTGAACTTATATTGTAATATGACCTATGTGTGATAAATGTATATTCTTTGAGTAAGTGAATTTGCATCGTAATGTGACCCATGTATGATAAATGTATATACTTTGTGTAAGTGACTTTGTATCGTAATGTGACCCATGTGTGATAAATGTATATGCTTTGTGTAAGTGAATTTACATTGTAATGTGATCTCACGTGTGATAAATGTAATATGTGTTATTCTCATTAGCTTTAATTGTCTATAAGCATGTTATGTTCATATATATGTTTTGTGTAAATTGACTTATATAATGATGTGACTCTGATATTATAATTGTATCATATATTTATTATCTGCTTAACCACTTTTCAATAATTATTATATTTCGTTAACACTTTGGTAATTTTTTGTTGTTCAGTTATTAATTTTATTATCATGAGATAAATATTTGGGTATGACTGATTTTACGTTAGTATGTTATCATGTTTAATTTTGTTACATGTATCAGTATGTATTATATGATTAATTATTATCATACGTTGGATTTTGAAAGGTATGAAGTTAATTCAGTCAAGTGATAATTAAGCAAGATATGAACTTAAGCACGACCCTTAGTTAACAAGAAATCAGGATTGTTCACGTTTTGTTCAGTTAAGCAAATGGGGTGTCATCTGTTCATACTTTCGTCTCATATAGGGTGTAATCTGTTCATGTTTTGGTCATAAATTGGGTGTCATTTGTAAATGTTTTCTGTCACTCATGAGGTGCCATATGTTCACGTTTTCCGTCACCTATGAGTGCTATCCGTTCTGTCGCCCAATGTGTGTCATCTGTTTCCTCACCCGATGTGTGTCATCTATTTTGTCGCCCAATTCATCATAATGTGTTTCAGTTAATGTGTGATCAGTTCTAATTAGGTTGTTAACTAGGGATATACCAAGACAAGATACGAATAAGTTTGTTATATGATTTTGTTTTAGACACGTGTTATCTACGTGCTATGTTAATCCATGTCATGATCAAGTACGTTACTTTATTTCATTTATGATATATGTCAAGTTTAGTTATGTTATGTCATGATTGCATTTATGACATGTGGATGCATGTTATTATGCGAGTTTGCTTACTGAGTTTTTTAAAATACTCATCTCCTCACAGTTGTTTATGATGCAGATGGTGATGACGAGCAGCATGAGTGAGAGACTACCATAACCAGTTGAATTAGAGGAATTTATGTTTTCAGTTTATGAATTGATTTAAAACTAAGGAAAACGTTTTCTGTTTAACTCATTAGTTTATTTTACGTTTTGTTTTTTTACGAATTATGATTAGTGAAAGCTTAATAAATTATGGATTTCAAGTTTTGACTTTATTTCAGTTTTTTGAGATTTTATTAATTACGCATTTAAGACACTTTATCGCTTCCGCTATTTAATGATTAAGATTCTGATCATGGATAAGTTTACTGCTTCAGCTATTTAATGTCAAGGTTTTTCTATCATGGGTAAAATAAGAATTTCAATTTGGAATTTTTCTCAAAATTAGGGTTTGTTTCAAATTAAGGATTTTAAAATTTTGAATTTACACGAATCTTTAACCCTCGGGGATCAGGGCGTTACAATATTCTTTTATGAATATTTCACAAATTGTACTACTGCCATAAAAATAATATCTTAAGATATTATCTTATGTGTCATTGATAAGTTACACCAAATTTAAGAAAAACTAATATTATTTTAAACTTTTAACATGAAAATTATCTATCAATTGATAAAAGAACATTTTAGAAATGAAATTAACAAACTATATTTTCTCAGACAAAATTATATTAAAAATCTATTTTATAATAAGTTCTCAATTGTCATTTTAAACATAAATTAGAATATGTTATGTACGAACGGAAAGAATATATAAATTTCCTTAGTAACTAATTCTAGATGAACACTGATAAACTACCCTTTATAAGTTATATCCAATTACCTCACAAATAAAACAAGATTATTATTAAGATTTGAATCAATTAGAAAACATAAATTCAAACAAGATTATACTGTTATCTAAGATTTGAGAAAACAGAAACCTAATAGAAAAGTCAACAATAAAATTTTCACCTTAACAACAAATTATGGTTAAAGTTTCGTGTTGATAGCGTGTTATAAATATAAGATGAATCATGAATAGAATAAGTAAAATAGCTTAAGAATAAAGAAGAAGATGAAGATGAAGAGAAAACTAATTGTTTATCTTGATTTTATTCATGGGCAATCTCTTCTTTTTATGGACAAGATAAGAAAAACATATAAGAATGAAACTTATAATATATATTTAGGAGTTTTACTTCTAATATAAATGAGAGAGATAAGAATAAAAGAGTTAGGAGTGAGCTGTTTTGTTCACACAATTTAAAACAACTTTTATAGTTGAATTGATCAAAATATCGAAAGTTAAAATGTAAATTACACTCTTGTAATTTGCATAATTGGTAAAACATACTTCTAAACTTTTTATATTTTTATACACTTATAATTTGAGAAACTACAAAAAAGACACTTCTGTTAGATTTAAGGGTGGAAACTAACAGCATATATGTTTAATTATGAAAAACCTTCTCTTTCTCTCTTCGCTGTCTCTTAAACCATCTTCAGCTCTCTTTTTGTTTCCTCAAACCCAATCTATTGTCCTTCCCGGCGTTTCCCACTGGTTCTATTTTTAATTCAGATGCTATTTCTTTAGAAATCATTAAAGCATACGTAAATCCATTTTCCTATAGCTTTTCAAAAAAGAAATAAATCATTTTAATTTACCAATATGCATGTCCTTAGATTGTAAATTCTTAGTAATTGAATTAAAAGCAAATAAGATATCATTTCAAATAATCATATCCAATAAGAATTCAAAGTTCTTAATCTCATACGTTGTTAAGCAATTAGGTTCACTACGTGTTTTGAGATCTTCGCTAACTTTTGCTAATTGAAGTAAATCATATTTTATTTGTGGAGCTTGAAATTTTATTTCCTTAACACAATTTGACTTTTACAACGAGTTTGAGATAGTGGATTGACTATTGCAATAGATATTTGATCTTATAAAAAAAATTTAATGTTTTACTGAAGAAGAAAATAAAGAATATATTCATTATAAAATTTCAACAACAAAAAAAAATTGCTTGAGGATAATAGTTAGCCATATCGTAAAATATTAGATTAAGATTATGATAACCACATGGTGTATAGAATGTTCTAGGATTTATATCTAATAATCTTTTTTGGACACTTCGATTTTTTTTATTTCATGTTAAATCCATTATCATATCTTTATCCTTTTATATCATTGACATCAAATCCAAGATTTTCTATTACATTTATAAGTGCGTCAAAAAGTCATTTCCCAGTTGTATCACATACTTCTAAAAATTCTAAAAAATATTCTTCAATATTTATTCTAATTGTTAAAATATTCACACATCATAATATAAGAGTCATTTGATCTTGATGACTTGTATCAGGAGTACAATCAAGTATGACAAAAAAATACTTTGCATTCTTAATAGTGGTAATGATATGCTTTTTATTTTGAATGCTAGCATATTGGTTAATTCATTTTGTATATTATGTCCAAGATAATGATTATGAATCTCACCACGTTGCATATGACGAATATGATCTTGCATTATTAGATCAAATACTGCAACCATTTCAATTAAGCTTAGAAAATTTCCATTATTTTCTTGATATGTTTTTTCTTTCTATCCTCAAAATGCTAAGTTGTGTTTAGCAAGATTTTTACGATTGCTATAATTCTTAATAATACTCTCTTTGAGTTATCTCTTTCTTTGTTAGTTTATTCTTGGGTAGTTTTATCAATAGTCTTATTTGTTAGAAACCTCATTCTAAATCAACATTTGTGTTCATATTAGTTATATGTTCATTACTCGTTTCATGACGTTTAAGTTTATAACTCAGATTTTTTCAATCTTTAATTGCTTTATTAGCCAATTGACTTTTGTTATAAATAGAGTTAAATAACTTATAACAAAAATAATATATTTTAACAAATTCTTTCGAAATTACTAACCATTTTCTATCATATTTTTCTCCGTTTGGTAATTTTTGAATATAATGAATGGTAGAAAAATGTCTATTGTTTTCGTATTTTGTAAAATTTAGATTATTGTATCTAATTAGACCTTTTTTTCACTAACGAATCTCCTAGTTTTGTGTCAATTTCTTTCTTATGTTATGGATCGTAAATGTCTATAACATTATAATTTAATTTTTCAGCAATGTTTTCATCTTCATTATTTGTTCCGTTTTTTCTATATTTTCATTATTAGCCACATGTGTCTCATTGTTTTCTAAAATTAATTGTTTCACTAAATTTTAGGTTGAATTTGCTACATGTTTATTATTAATAATAAATTTATCTAGAGCTCCCTTTGCGATTGAATAATTCATTTATCCTTCTCTTTTTTTCACATTTTTTAAATCCAGATTCATATTTTCTAGCCGACGTCTAAAGTGAATATAAGCAAACAAATATTAGTAGAATGTTAAAAAATTAAAAGAATATACATTTATTAGAGAAAAAGAGTTAAAAGAAAAATAATATCTTGCAAGGTCAAGGAGAAAAATCGACTATCTTAAGAGCGTCACAATTGTCCAGTTCAATACCGTTCAGATCCTAAGAAATTTTGAGTGGTGAGCTCTTAGCTAAGACAATGAATATTAGATTGAAAAAATATAGAAGATGGACAAGGTAGAAGAAATTCATCAAAAAAATATGAAAATTTTAAAAGAGTGAAGATGTAAAAATCAGTAGGATCGTTGGGGGAGAGAGAGAGGTGATGAGTTAAGTGTTTAATTAAAAAAAAGAGATAAAAATAATGAAAAAAAAGAGATAGATGTCTCTCAAAAGTGGATTGTTGAGAGAGGGAGGTGATTGGTTAAGTGTATAAGTAAGAAAAAAGATAAAATAATGAAAAAAAGAGATAAGTCTCACAAAGTGGGACTGTTGGGGGGGGAGAAAAGAGATGGTGATTTATTGAGTATGTAAGTAATAAAAATATAATAATAATGAAGAGAGAGAGATATCTCAAAGTGAGACCGTGGAGGAGAGAGATGATACATTGAGTGTGTCAGTAAAAAAAAAGATAAAATTATTAAAAAGATATAAAATGACAAAATATTGTTGTATTTAAAATAATAAAAATTTGAGTGAGTGAGGTGTAATAATGGGTAGTGAGAAGTGAGAACGTTTCACGAGAGAGTATAAAATATTTACTTTAATTTTTAATAAAAATTTTAATTTTATTCAAAGAATGTTTCTAAATTATGTATATATTCAAAAAAGATCCTCTGTAAGTGATAAAATCCTTACCAATTTTCAATTATTGGATGACTAAAATCAGATAGAAGAAGGTTTCAGAAAAAACAACTTCTTGAGTCTTTGAACTTCTTTAATCAAAAGGAGTAGAAGAGAAATTTCACAGACAAAAAAACACTCGAATTCTTGAATTTCAAAACATGAGCCATTATCTAAAGTGAATTTTCAAATGATCATTTGCTAAAAAAGAAACCCGATTAAATATGAAAATGAAATAGCCCAATTTAACTTCTGAAACTCAAACTGCATAATTGATTTTTCAGAATTTAATCTGTTATGTTCAAAACCGTCCTCCTTATGCCATATAAATTGGCATTCTTCCTCTTATTCCAGAGCACACAACAGAAACTATCTCCATCTGTTTGTCCTCAACTTTTGAGTTAGATTCTCTATGGTAGGCTTCGAGGACATGTTTAGTGAGTACGATCGCAGCTAATTTATTAATTTTTGCCGTTGTATCTTAAGAGACCGATGTAGATATACTCAACCATCCACCATGAGGAAACAAATATACAGTAAAGAAATTATGTGACACGCAGGCCTCGACCTAATATTGATTACCAGAAATCTATTATTCTAAGTTTGAATTTTCAGTATATAATTTTTTATTCATATTATATTTCTCAGATTCATGTACTGTCTTTAAAATTTGGTTTTTGTGTATATGATGACTGCATAATGTACGAACAATATATATGTCTTTCATGACTGGAATTCTAAAGATATTATATTTGGAATTGATTTTGTGTATATATACATATAACATATGAGAGAGTAGTTTTTTTAACAAAAGTAGAATTAATATTATAAGCAAAAGTTACAAAAACTAGAGAGGTCTTAACCTACCCTTTGCCACAAAATATATTAATGCTTGATGCCGGAATGACTTTTTGTCATTTTTATCAATTTTTTTTAAAGTAATTACACTAAATATATCATTTTTAAAATTGAGTTAAGGGATAGTAAGTTTTTCAAATTTTTATGTAAATAGTAGATTTTTAGTCACCACATTATCAATCAGTTGTTGATGATTTTACCCTTCGTTTGACAGATTCTATCATCTGATTTATGAAGTCATTTCACTTAACAAGGAAATCAATATTTAAAAAAAAGTGTTACACTATCATTAATATATATTATTTTTAATTTAAATTAAATTAAAGTTAATTGTTTGTTTTTATTATTTTTAGTGAATTCGGTTATGTAAATTATCTTTTCCATAATCGAATACTTGCCATCCGGATTTCCAATGTTATTTGAAGGAAATTCAACATATTTTTGACAAGTTTTAATTTACCATGAACGTGACACTTCTATTAGAAAGATTTTGCCATCTAGATCTCCCAAATTTCGAGAATCATTTAAAGGAAAATAACACACATTGATTGCATTCATTCTCCATTATCGTGAGACTATGACTAAGCTTTGTGTGCTCAAATTTGTAAAGAAAAATTTGTTGGGGATTATGCCTTCAAAGCATATGTACTGACATTTTGATATGAAATTTAAAGAGAATTACATTTTTCTTATAATTATTTTTAAATTATTATTGAATAATTTATACAAATATCTAAATATTTCATATTCACTAATGAGACTATGATCTTGTATTAGTACGAGATGATTAAGATCATAGATAATAAATAAAAGTGTCAGCAACATATTAAAGTACGAAATTTTTAATGAATGGTTGCTAGTACGGTTCACTAAGCATTATGAATGTGTGTGATCTACATTTAGATCATTGATGTGGATAGACATCAGTGAAGGTACTTTATATAATAAGATTATATATGACAGGACCAATGTGAACTAATATCTTTATTAATGTGTCGTCTATCATAAAAATTAAATACACATCAATTCAATGATCATATGTATATCATTTTGAATCCTGAGTAGTCATAAAGTCATATGCATGTCTACTGAATCTTTTGATTCACTCATTAAAGTTTGTTTGTTAATCAGGCAAGTAACTTTTGTTTTGAAGATTCAATGATGTGGATGGCTGGCGACATGATCTTACAAGATAAGCTTTCATACCGGATCATATATTGGTTACCTTAAGTGTTAATTCCGGAACTGAATGATTATTGAGCTCAAATTTATAATAAGATTATGAATTAGCCATTCACTAGTGGATTAATGGTACTTAAGGATCAAGAGGTAATTAGAAGGGTAAAATGATAATTTTGATCAGTTTTAATTTATGAACCAATAATTAGAGGACAGAACTACATGAAATGATTATGTTAGTGGACTACATGAAATGATTATGTGAGTGGACTACATGAGAATACTCTGTAAATACATTATATAATCTCTAAGAGTGCAATTTCATATTTATAGTAGAGTAATAATAGAATTAGTAAATAAGATTATTTAATTAAAAAGTTTAATTAATAATCTAGTTTATTAGAGCTTAGGATTATAAGTCCATGATCCCAAGTCACCTTTATACTACACATTGTCTAGGGTGTGAATATTTCAAGACATGATAAAAGGACTGAGTTGCAAAATAAATTTTTATTCTGAGGGCAAGTACATAATTATGAGATAATTATGTGTGATCTTATAGATTAGTTAGTTGATAGGATAATCACATATGTTAATTTTGAATTAATTTATATCCAAATAACTATCTGATTAAAATAAATATATAATTTGTAGTCATTAACACGTGCCAATCACTAATAAAGTATCATAAATTAACATGGACTACTGTGAATTTTCTTGCATTTCATATAATATGAGGTATGTATGATGATTGATGGTTATGTTTTTTGAATATATAGAAAATAATAGATCATTAATTGTATGGTGATTATTGGGTTATGCTTTGTTTTTAATTTTTTCTAGATTTTGTGTAAGCCGAAATTGAGGCGTAGAAATTTTTGTAATTTTATGTTGAATATTATTGTAATTATTCTGAATGTGAGAAGACGAAGAATGCACGAGACGAACGGCAGAAATTAACTGTTCACGCGAAAACACAGTTCATTCGTGAAAACACTGTTCATGCCAAAAATTTACTGCTCCAGCAGAGGTGAACATCCCAGCGGGTACTGTACCGGCGGTGAACAGTGTTTTTTGGCCCGACAGGCCGCTGCCGGCGGTGAGACTGGTAGCAGTGGTGATGGGCGGCGATCGGAGAGTCTTATAGCCGGTGACAACTGTTGTGACATTTTGAGAAAGTTTTCAACAAACCATACGACCAACTCTATCACCTAAATGTTTTATTTAAACCTAAACTTTTTTAATTATCCGATTTTGACTCAAGTTTGACCGAATCAAATAAAGTACTTATTTGAATAAGTCGACGTCAACTATATTAAAAGGAATAATTATAGAAATTTTTTTAATTAAGAAAAATAGCTTTTCTAATTAATAAGGGTTTTGTTCAAAGCTTGAAGATTATGAAGATGGACATCAGGAGAAGAAGGTAATATTTGGGAAATATGTATTCTTGGAGTCCGCTTTGTAATTTTATTTTTTTATTTCAAAGGTTGTAATTTAGAAATACGTAATAGTCACTCCGTCTATTATTATTTTATTTAATTGCTAAATAATTATTTAATTGTTATGTTTGATAACATGTCCATGCATTAGGTGGTCACATGCTATACATGAAAATATCACATAGTTTTATTTAATCATGCATCTTATCTGTGGAAACATGATTTATTATGATTGTCCTAACATGTTTATATGTATTACTTTATGAAATCAATGGCATGTAAACTACTAGCTTTTAACTAGTTTAAACTTGGTAATCACACCACACTAAAGACTATAATAACCTTTAGTTTAGCCGACTTTAGTAAACGAGTTTTATTAGAGTTTAATGAATATAATTAATTATTTAATCTAAGTTCACATAATTATGACTTAAGCGTTTTAGAAAGTTAAATGAACTCAGAGCAATGAAATTGAATTAACTGATTATTAAATATTCGTAGGGTTATTATTTTAACTAGTAATTAATTTAGAACTAATTGATTAGTTAAACTAGAAACACATTATCCTAAAATAGTGAGTGAGAGAAGGTTGACATGTCAATATAACCTATGGTCTCCATCATTAGTACAACACCGTGAGGTGCAGCGAGAGCCTCGAGATGGCTTTGTTTTCATCCCCCTAAAGAAGGCTTTGAGTTGTATCAATACCGAGTTTGGACTTCTTAAGAAGATAAGAGGAAGTGATGTAGTTTAGTTTTGACCGACCCTAAGGTGGCAGATTTTAAATGAAGTCATGAAATCTAAAATGATGGGTTACACTCACAAAGTCACAATTAAGCTTTCTTGTAGATAGTTGTGACTTGACCTAACAAGCGATGCCTTATTGTTAAAAGAGAAAATATGAGATATTTTAAGGTTTAATTAATAAGGATGAGAATGTCTCATAGACAATCTGAGATTAATCTGACCGGCCCTAAGGCGGCACACTAAGTGTTGGGTTGTTTTATCGTGATTAGTATATGCTAAATTTATGTGTTTATTATGATTGCATTCAGGCATCACGTTTACTTTTCAAATTCTAGATATTTATCATTTATATTGAATCATTAATGTTTTAAATTTCAGTTATCAATATTATGTCTACCATTGGCAACCCTGTTACTGCTTTACTCGCTCTTGATAAATTGAATGGTAGTAATTTCCTGCGTTGAAAATCAAATATGAACTTAATGCTGATTTGTGAGAATTATAAGTTCGTTTTTACTGAGAAATGTTCTGAGGAGTCCACTGCTAACGCCCCCAAGAATGTTAGGGAAAAATATGATCCTTGGATCATATCAAACAACAAGACAAAGTGCTACATGCTTGTAAGTATGAATGATGTTTTGAGAACCAAACATGGAGACTGCCTATGAGATTATGAAATCTTTACATGCAATGTTTGGGCAGTAGTCTGATCAAAGTCGTCATGAGACAACTAGATGATATATGACAACTAAGATGAGGAAGGGTACTTCTGTTCGAGAACATGTTTTGAACATTATCAACATAATGCATGAAGCAGAAGTACATGGGGTGACCATTGATGAGCACACTCAATTTAGCATCATACTAGTGCCGCTCACACCAATTTTTCTGCGTTCACGACCAACTATGTTATGAACATGTTACAATTCAACATGACCCAATTGTTAAATGAACTGCTGAGTTTTTAGTCACTCAACTTTAGAATGACCAAAGAAGGCGAGACAAATGTTGTCGAGCAAAAGACTTCTTCAAATATTGTTAAGAACAAAAAAGGAAGAAGAATAATGGTAAGGACAAGAGTAAGAAGAAAAGAGTAAAGAAAACCAAGACATCGCCAAAAGCCAAGAAGAACAAAAAGACACCAAGCTCAAAGGAAAGTGTTTCCACTATAGGGTTGAAGGTCATTGGAAGAGAAACTATAACAAGTATCTCTCTGAGCTGAAAAAGAAAGGTAAATATGATTTACTTATACTTGAAGCTTGTTTAGTAGAATAATATTTGTCATCCTGGATACTTGATTCTGGAGCCACTAACCATGTATGTACTTCTTTGCAAATGCTTGATTCCTCAAGGGAGGTAGCTGATGGCGATGTCGTTTTGAGAGTTGGCAGTAATGCACTTGTTTCAGTTAAAGCATTACGGACAATTTGTTTACTTTTTGGATATAATTACTTAGTTTTAAACGATGTTGATTATATTCTTGGTTTTTCGAGGAATTTGATTTCTCTTTCAGTTTTGCAAAAACAGTTATTCGAAATTTCTTTCATTAATAAAGAATTTATTATTTCTAAGAATGGATTTGATATATGTCATGCTAAAACTATAAACGGACTGTAAATGCTTAAACCGACTGAATGAACGTTAAATAATTCTGAATTATTTAAAGTAGCAAAATCTAAAAATAACAATCGAGAAAGAGTTTCTCATGATGATAACACATATTTAATCAAAAGATAGGTTAAACAGGTTAACAAAGCATGGTTCTTTGAGGGAGCTAAAAGTTAGAACTCTTCATGTTTGTGAATCATGTTTAGAGGGTAAAATGACCAAGAGAATTTCACGGAAAAGATAGTGGTTTTCTAAGTTCTTTATGTTGATGATATTCTACTCATTGAGAATGATGTAGAAACTTTGTCAAAGGCAAATAAGTGGTTAGCCGAGAAATTTCAAATGAAAGATTTAAGAGAAGCGAGCTATGTTCCATGCATCTAAATCCTAAGGGGTGGAAAGAATAAGTTATTCGCACTTTCTAAGGAATCTTATATTGATAAGATACTGGAGAGATTCTCTATGGAGAATTCCAAGAAAGATAAGTAACCTACCCGACATGGAATTGTCCTCTCCAAGGAACAATGTCCTAAGACAACTCATGAGGAAGAGGATATGAAAAAGGTTTCCTATCCTTCAGCAGTTGGAAGTCTCATGTATGCCAATCTGTGTACGAGACTGGACATCTGTTATGCAGTGGGAATTGTCAGTCGTTATGAATCGAATCCAGGTTTGGAACACCAGATTGCAGTAAAACACATTCTCAAGTAACTTAGGAGAACGAAAAACTATATGCTTGTTTATTCAGGTGGAGACTTGAACCCCACTGGCTATACTGATTCTGATTTTCAATCAAACAGAGACAGTCGAAAGTCGACATCTGGATAAGTATTCACCCTAGGTGGAGGAGCTGTAGTCTGGAGAAGTATTAAACAATTCAGCATTGCAGATTCCACTATGGAAGCCAAATATATAATGGTTTGTGATGCTGCGAAAGAGGCGGTATAGCTCAGAAAACCCTATTCTGATCTAGAAGTAGTTCCAGATATGGACAAGCCACTGATCCTGTACTGTGATAACAATGGGGCGGTAGTAAATTTTAAAGAACCGAGGAGTCATAAGAGGGGCAAGCACATAGAGAGAAAATATCATCCTATAAGAGAGATCGTGCATCAAGGGGATGTGACTATTCTGAAAATAATATCGGAACATAACCTGACTGATCCTTTTACAAAGACACTTCCTTGGAAGTCATTTGAGGGACACGTGCGTAACATGAGATTAAGAGAGATGCCACATTTATTTATGGCAAGTGGGTGATTGTTGGGGGTTATGCCTTCAAAGCATGTGTATTGACATTTTAATATGAAATTTAAAGAGAATTACATTTTTCTTATAATTGTTCTTTTAAACTATTGGTAAATAATTTATATAAATATCTTAAAATTCCATATTTATTAATGAGAATATGGTCTTGTATTAGTACAAGAGAATTAAGATCATAGATAATGAATAAAATTGTCAGCAACATATTAAAGTATGAAATTTTTAATGAATGGTTGTTAGTACGGTTCACTAAACATTATGAATGCATGTGATCTAGATCCGGATTATTGATGTGGATAAACATCTTAGTGAATGGACTTTATATAATAAGATTATATACGATAGGACCGATTTGACTGAATATTTTTATTAACGTGTCGTTTATCATAAAAATTTAATACACATCAATTCGATGATAATATGTAGATCAGTATGAATCTTGAGTAGTATGAACTCCTATGCATGTCTACTGGATCATTTAATTTAGTCGTTAATGTCTATTTGTTAATCAGGCTTGTGACTTTTATTTTAAACATCCAGTGATGTGGATGGCTGGTGACATGATCTTACAAGATTTGGAATCTAAGCTTTCCTAACGGATCGTTTATAGGTTCTTTTAAGTGTTAATTCTAGAACTGAATGGTTATTGAGCTCAAATTTATAATAAGATTATAAATTAGCCATTCACTAATGGATTAATGGTATTTAAAGATCAAGAAGTAATTAAAAGGGTAAAATGGTAATTTTGACAAGTTCTAATTTACATGAAATGATTATGTGAGTGGACTATATGAAAATCTCTGTAAATACATTATATAATCTCTATGAGTGCAATTTCATATTTATAGTGGGGTAATAATGAAATTAATAAATTAGATTATTTAATTAAAGAGTTTAATTAATAATCTGATTTATTGGAGCTTAGGATTATAGATTCATGGTCCACAAGTCACCTCTATACTACGCTCTCTAGGATGTGAATATATCAGGACATGAGACAAGTACTGATTTGCAAAATGAATTTTTATTCTAAGACAAGTATATAATTATGAGATAATTTTTTGTGATTAATTAATTAAAAATTAATTAGTTAAATTAATTATATATTTAAATATAATTTTCGGAGATTATATATATAAATAATTGTCGATTTTTTTAATTATCGATAAGTGAGACATAATATCTAATTTGTGAAATTAGATAATTAAATTATTATTAGATAATAATTTAAATCAGCTAAATCTGCTATTTGTGAAATTAGATAATTAAATTATTATTAGATAATAATTTAAATCAGCTAAATCTGCTATTTGTGAAATAACAAATAAGTTCGTTGATAGGGATAATCAATTATATTAATTTTGAATTAACTGATATCTAGATAATTCTATGATTAAAATAAATATTTAATTTACAGTAATTGTCACGTGTCAATCACTGATAAGGTATCAGAAATTGACATGGACTATTATGTTGCCACATGCCACTACAGTAGTGAGTGTGCAACATTGTAGCACCACATGGCACTTCAGTGGTTCCGTGAGGCACAGTGCAGTGAGGCATTGTGCTGGCTCACGGCACACTAACGTGCTGGCTCACGGCACACTACAGTGCTGGCTCACGGCACACTATAGTGTCTTTGTACGTTGAAGATTGACTTGAAAGATTTTTGTGTGGATCTTGGAGTCTACTGATCGTTGGAACGATTTCATCAGAACGGAGGATCGATCGATTTTTGCAAGTACACTTGATGTAGACTACAAGGGGTATATGATTCCTAACCTTGTATGCTATAGATTTAAATTATAAATATATAATTGATCCTGACAGATTGAAAATAATTTTTCAACAAAAGGTTTTATTTGGGTATCGTGGCGTTGCACAAGTTTTTTTTAATTAAACGATTCGATTTTTATCAAAAGTTTAATTTTTTAAAAGGCCACGCGTCCCCAAGCTTCTGCCGCGCACGCACCGCGATGATTAGCAAAATTTTGGTATTGCTATTCTTTCATATTCTATATACATCTCAAGAATCAATGTTCATTCGACATATATTTTTAGAGGATTCAATAACGGAAGGTTAGTTTTTGTTAGAAAAATATTTATCATTTGTTTTTTATTAGATTATCATAATAAATAATTTTTTTTGTTCAATGTCATTTGAGTTTTAATCATTTTTATATGTCATAGGTTTTGTTTATAATTTGTTGGTATCAAATTTGTTTCACTTTTACCCAATTGTTTTTCTTGATATGTATGTTGATCATCGTTTGTCGTTGTGTGTTCAGTATGCGTTTCATTGTTAGATGTTTTGATATTTGTTATGTATTTGATTCAATGTCATGTTTTAAAGAAATATTGTTCGTTTGATTCAGTGATGTATGTTTCGAAACATATCTTCTTGTTCAAAGAAAATCATTATGTACATATTTTTAATAGCTCGTTTATTTTATGAAACAATAAATTTATTGGTTGATCAATAATTGTCAATAGTATATTTAGAATAATACATATAGTCAACTGTTATTATCATAAATAATCCTTTTACATATATCAAAATATAGTTTTATTCTCGTATATCATATATTGAAATATTACTATAATAATTATTTTTGTTGTTTTTCATTATTGAGTTTGGATGGTTGATTTTCATGTAGTCAACTCTAATTTTAATAAGAATATATTTAAGGTAATCTAAAGATCCCTACTATTGTTATGGATGATGAAAGATGGGATGAGGCAAAGTCTTATGCTGATTTCAGTAGATGAAACTTTTTTAAAGAACAAATATCTCGGTACATTGTTAACAACATCTTTGCTGGACAATAATAATCAATTTTTTCTGTTGACATTTGCTATTGTAGATTTAGAAAACGATTTACCTTGGGGATGGTTCTGCGAAAAATTGAAAGAAGTAATTGGTGATAGGAAAATTTTAGCTACGATATCTGATAGACACAACAGTATCCCAAAGACGGTATATAAATGGTTCCTGAATGTTGTTCGTTGACTGTGTATGCAACATCTATTATTTAATGTCAGGTATGAGTATAAAAACTCATCTATTGACCCCATTTTTTATCGATGTGTGAAAGCATATACAGTTGAATCAATACGCGTGTATTGGAATCTTTTTATCCTTCAATTCGTTCTTATCTTAAGGGTGTTGGGTATGAGAAATGAGCTCGTTTTCACTTTGTTAAACATCGATATAATGTCATTACCATAAATGTATCTAAGAGCCTTAACAATGTATTGAAAGATGCTCATCGTTTACCAGCTACATTTTTTCTTGGATTTCGGAGGCAAGTGACACAAAGGTGTTTTCATGAGCGTAGAGTAGCATCTAGTTGTATGATTACAACACTAACTCAATAGGAAGAAAAAAAGTCTATGTAAGAAAATGGGTCTTTCCCGATCAATGATTGTAAGTATTTTTATATTGTATATTGAATTGATATATTGATTAACTTCATTAGTAGTTGATAATCGTATAATACCGTTTTTATTACAGGTTATTGCTGTTGACACGCATGAATTTCAGGTGATTGATGATTTACTATTAATTGTACACATATCAAATAAGTCATGTACATGTCGAAGATGAAATATAGACGCAATACCTTGTGCACATACTTTAGTTGCAATGGCTAATAGACCTTTGAATCCATACTTGTATGTTTCATCGTATTATTTCAAGAGCGAGCTAGATGCAACATATGAGCAATTGGTTCATCCTCTTGGTAATAATAGCCAATGAAATGTTACGGAAGACATTCAAATTCATGATATAGTACCCCTAAAACAAGACGTTCGGCTGGTAGATCGAAGAAGCAAATGATACTTCAATAAGTGAATTTAATAAGGTAAAATGTGGAAGATGTCATATGATCGGATATAATCGAAAGAGATGCAAGAACTCGGTGATGTGAACCAGCAGTCAATCAAAGAAACAAAAAGTAGAGATTGGATTTTGAGGTTGATATATTTATCATAAGAAAGTTTTTTCTTGATTAATGTTTTTTGTTTTTTTATTAATTTGATGGATGATTTTTAACATTTTAGTGACTCAGATTTTGATATCTATTGATGATGGTTTTTAATACTAATAAGGCATTTCAGTCGATTGTAATAGTCTAGTCATATAATAGACAATCAATGTTCAACACAAAAAATTAATTATTCATATCTATTGACTTTCACACAAGTTATTGATTGATAAGTAATTAAACAATAAATTTGGACAACCAATGATTAACTTCTATACTTCTAAAAATATCAGACATATATCAAAATAATGGTTATCTGATATTCTATTTTTTCTCATGAAAAAAAATATAAAGTCAATAAGCTCAGACTTGTAAATTTTTTTCCACGACAATATAATTAGCGTCAATAGTTCACCACATTTTGAAAATAAATAGAATATATTCATAAGAAACATACATCAATAATAATCAACCATATATTTATCACCGAAATTCTCAATATTCGATTGATCAAAATATCATCTACTTCAATCCATATATACCAACTACTTAAAACGACAACTACCAGCTATTTAATTCATTCACAAAAAATCCATCAGATCTATCATCCACCAATTAAAGTACTTGAAATAATAAAACATCAAGTTGTTCAATCAATCACGATAAGTAAACTAAAACATCAAGTTGTTCAATCAACCACAATAAGTAAACTAAAACATCAAGTTGTTCAATCAACCACAATAAGTACACTAAAACATCAAGTTGTTCATCTCCTTGCATCTGAGTGATGATATGAAAGTTTTGAGGGGTGAAAACGTTAGTTCCAGGATGAGGGATGATTCTTATGTTATGTTCAAATTTTTGCTTCTTTTGTCTCTTGCCATAAATTTTTGTTATATCATGTCCCTTACCCTTGTACTGTATGGTTAATGGAACCTTTCAGCTAGAGACTTGTTGATGGTTGGTGGAACAGGTGGTGGAATAGTGGGCTGGACAGTGGGTGCTTCCGGATATTGAAATCTGAATTTAAATTAGTCAATAATAGTATATATATATATATATATATATATAGTTATTCAAAAGTATATCAGTTGTTTACCTCTATATCATCCAAGCTTAAGTTTGGCAGATCGCTAAACACATCACAGTTATTGTCCTTATTCAATTTAGTGGCAATTTGATGGTTAGTTCCATCTCCCATGTCCTTATCTGAAGCTGTTGCAGGTTGTGCATGAATTGTTGATCTTCCACACTTTTACCGACACCTTGCAATGGATGTTATCAGTTCGTGTTCATAATTATGAAAAATATTTTATCCATCATTCCAATGATTTACCACACAAAATAAATTGTATTTTGTAACAATGAATGCAATGATCAAACAAGGAAAAAAATGAACATTCATCCAAGAAAACAAACTAATTGAGAATCAGTAAGTGATATACATACATTTGTCTTTGTAGACTCAATAACTCTTCCAACATAGAGTTTATCCTCTTAAATTGCTTATCAAAATTTTCCTCTAGATGTTCCAATCTAGCTTCAATCAAAATTTCTTTCACGGTTTTTCTTTTCTTAGGTTTAGAATCTTCAACAATATTTTGAGATTCATTTTGATTGTCATCACTCTCTGGTTCAGTATCAACCACCTATTTACCTTTGGCTTGTCCATATTTTTTATCATAGTCGATACTCTTTAACTCATCGAAAGTTGCTTGAAATTTCTCAATCTCCAGCTTCAATCATTAAATATAAGTATGCCAAGTTAATAATAAATATATTTAAATATAATATATCAAAATTAATTTATACTTACATTCTTATGCCCAAAAACCATGTCTGTTAAGTCCCTCTTGTCTAGTTGACCTGTTGCTGTCCAGTTATTTATCCTCGGAGTACCACTACCAACTCTTTTTGCTAACAACATTGGTGGTGTCATCCATAACATCATTGTTATGGGTGCCCAAATGATTATGGCGTGTGAAAAACCATAGAAAGTGTGCGCATTACTATCAGGAAAATGACTGATTTTCCTCATGCTTGCAACCATTACCTCAAATGCCAACTTACCCAAAAAATATACATAAAACATATCATCATTATCAACCAACAAAATATGAAAATGGTCAACCAAAATATTCTTATGCTTTGGAATCAACAAATTTTCCAGGTAATACAACTTTGCAAGCTTAACTATCTTCTCATCATCATCATTTTTGGCAATTGTTCAAGTGTTAAATGTGAAATACAACATCTTTCTAGAAACTCTTATTATTCATAAAGTACTTCTCTTTCAATTTCCCAATCCTAAACTAGCTTTATCAATATGTACTGATGAAGTGCATCTTAAATCACTTATGACCGCAAATCTCTCATGGTGAAACGAGCCACCCGCTCATTGAAATTGAAATAAATTGCATCACTCCTCTCATGGTGACACTGTTTCCTAGCTATATGCAACAATAATTTAGTCGGAAACTTCTTAATTTAGAAGTCAAGAAAGTATCCAAAACACCCTTTCCTAAATGTCTCTCTATGTTTCTCAGTCAAACTCAGATTTGCATGTTCCATTATTGTTGGCTTAGAGAGTAGATTCAACTTTTGGTTTTTGTTCCAGCTCGCGTCAAATACAATCAACTTAAGACCCTATAACAGTATAATACTACTAAGAAGTTTACAATAATAAGTATATAAAGATTAAAAAATTTATTGAATCTCATGTTACCTCATTTTGATTTTCTTCGTTGAAACGCAACTTACGCTTTCCATTTGACATTTGCTTGGTGCTATTTTTTGTTGATTTTGATGACTTACCTTCAACATTTTTGTCTGCACTAATCAATATCGTCATAAACAAATAAACAAATGATTAATAATGTTTTATATAATTCAATCATATAACATGATAATCAATACGTTATTGATATATTGGTTATATAAATGAATGATTCAGTATCTTAGATTGATATACAATATTAATTGAATAACATATATCAAGTAACAATGATCTATCATTTATTTACTCTGCCGTAAACAATACAAAACTATATGATTTACTCGTATAAATATTTTACTGACTACAACAACGATAACCACTCAATGATAAGAACTTATGGATCAAACAAAATTATTAAAATTGTACAGAACTATCTGATTCTTGAAAGATTAAATATTAATCTTCCATCAACAAACTGTAGTTGGAATTTATATTAAACTACAATAATATTCAATACATATTATACTTAATAAAAGTTATAGTGATTTGTTCAGTTTTGAGTCCAAAAAACACAGACTGTGCAGCTTTAGAAATGTTGTGACAGACGGATCTTGGCACGCGCATGTCAACTTCCGTATGGCATAACTTTTGACATGGGTGGAACCACATTCCCTATATGATATAAAATTGAAACTTATTCAGAGAACTACAAGTGCGACAGGTTTTACCCGTCGTGGTCTAGTTTTAAGTCCAAAAAATATGGACTGTGCAGCTTTAGAATTGATGTGAAAGACGGGTCGTGGCACGCGCATGTCAACTTCTGTAAGGCATAACTTTTGACATGAGTGGAACCACGTGCCGTGTAAAATATCAAATCAAAGCTTATTCAAAGACCTACAGGTACGATAGGTACGATAGGGTTTACCCATCACAGCCTAGTTTTTAGTCCAAAAAATATGGACTGTGCAGCTTTAGAATTGTTGTGACAGATGGATCGTGGCATGCACACGTCAAATTATTAGGTTTTCAAAAATGTTTGATATATGGTTTTAGAGTTAGACGATGGAAGACTTAGTTGGAAACTAGACTAAAATAGAATAACGGACACGGTTTTCAGTAGATGTTATACTCAGTAATCTCAGAATTTTTTTTTAAAATCAATAAAATGTACATATTATCATAAAAAAAATAAAGAAATCATGGCATTTTTACCAAATCCAACCACTATTGATATATTGATTGAAGTAGTGGAAAACTGTACGATTTTTGTTTGCTCAATAATACCTTCAACCTGTTAGAGATGATGGAAGAGAAAAGATGATAATATCTTGAACCTTTTACCGTCGTCAATGAAGTTCTACATGTGCTGCAAAGGGTGTCAATGGAGGTTACCTCAGCTCTGTAGATGGAGGATTCGAGCGTATTGACCAAGTTTGAGAAGGTTCCTTGGTTTATTTGGTTTTGTGGTTTGATGATTGATTGAAAAGTTAGGTTAGTTATTATTAATCATAGTTAAAGTAGTTTCCATAACCATAGTTTGAGCTTTTCAACTTTCCCAAATTTTTCGGTCAATTTTAATTGGTGGATTTCAAAATGAAATTTTATTTCAATAATATGGTAGAGGGAAGTTTAAATTGGTTATGTTTTTAGGTTAGTGTAGGCGGGATCTATTTACTTTTAAATTTTTGGCAAATATGGAAATTATAATTAAAAAATTGAACAATTTATATTTGCCATAATAGAATCAAGTATATCACTTGTTTATATATGATTTACTATGATATAGTGACTGAGATTTTGTAGAGTTTTTTCTTTTTGTTTTTGGATGATTGATTGACATTTTAGGTTAGTTGTTATTTACCATAATTAATTAAGTAGTAGTTTCCATAATAATAGTTAGATTTTTATTTATTTTTCCAATTATTTTGGTGACTTTTTTATTGGTTGATTTCAAAATGAAATATGTTAGGTTAGTTATTATTTATCATAGTTAAAGTAGTTTCCATAACCATAGTTTGAGCTTTTCAACTTTCCCAAATTTTTTGGTCAATTTTAATTGGTGGATTTCAAAATGAAATTTTATTTCAATAATGTGGTAGAGGGAAGTTTAAATTGGTTACGTTTTTAGGTTAGTGTAGGCGGGATTTATTTACTTTTAAATTTTTTTGGCAAATATGGAAATTATAATTAAAAAATTGAATAATTTATATTTGCCATAATAGAATCAAGTATATCACTTATTTATATATGATTTACTATGATATAGTGACTGAGATTTTGTAGAGTTTTTTCTTTTTGTTTTTGGATGATTGATTGACATTTTAGGTTAGTTGTTATTTACCATAATTAATTAAGTAGTAGTTTCCATAATAATAGTTAGATTTTTATTTATTTTTCTAATTATTTTGGTGAATTTTTTATTGGTTGATTTCAAAATGAAATATGTTATCAATTAATGTGTTTTAGGAAAGTTAATATTGCATCAATTTTTAAGGTGAAGGTGGGATTTGCTGGTTTTTAAATTTTTTCGTTAAATATGTTAATTACCTTTTATGAAAATTGTAATTATACAATTAAAGCATTATTGATATAGTTGAGTAAAATATATCACTTATTTACTTATGATTTACTATGATGACCGTACATAACATGCATTATATATCAATTTATTAGAATTTTTTAATTTAGTTCATTGATCAAATTATCACTAATTTATTATTGATTTTTTTATCAATTTTATTTGATTTCTTTTTAATATTTTTTATTCAATATTTAGTTGATTGATGTAGTTAAAAAGCAACTGTTTAGATAGAAATTAAATATTTTCTGAAAATATATAAAAAAAAGTAGCGGTTTAGATCTTGATTACAATTTAAATCCATTGATAACTATTGTTTCCTTATTTGTAGGGTATATCAATTAAGTCGATCAAACTTACATATCTAATTTGCCTGAAAATATAGGTAGTATGTTATTTATAGATAAGGGGCATATTTGTCTAAAATTATTGACGATTTAAGAAACTTATGCCTACTAATTAGATTGAAAACCTGCTATTTCTTAAAACACCACCCTAATATTATTTATTATGCAAAATTTTCCTATTTATATTCTCATAGTAGACATAAGTTTCTGTTCATTGATCAATATATTCTCAACGAAGTATCACTATAAGAAATATGTTATATATGTTTTTTTAAATCAATGTTCAATAGTTTTTCTAATAAATATTTTAGTAACTAATACAACCAGTAAATGCTCTATTCAGGAAAGAGTTTGTATTTGTCTGCCATTGGTCTCACACAGAAAATACACTAGTTTGACTCTGTCAGACTGTCTGATCAAATCCGTACGATCCCAAATGGTACCAAATCATCAAGAGAAAAAATAAAAATAATTTTCCATTTTTTTATTTTTAACATTTATTCTGGGCTGTCGATATCTATTTGGAATGTTCAGATTGAACACCCCTTATGCAGTTGCTGTAAAACCACAGAGAATCTAAATCGCTCCATTCAAGGCTAAAAGTTCCAGCGAGTTGTAGTAAATAATTGTCAATCATTCCTATGTCCTTTTATTTTTCGTGACATATTTAAAATTGAAAGAATTATAAAGAAAATTTTACTGGATGTCTTGATAAGTAAATGAGTTATTTTGAATAGTGCACACTTTCCAATTTGGCTAAGGAATTTTATACCTCTTTTTGAAAATAAAATTGTTTATACTCATGGCCCACCACAGTCAACATCAAGCAATTGTACCTCTCTTTTTCCTCATCATTTCTTTTTCTTCTCCATGTAAAGATCAAATCAACCTAATACCCACTCCCCCACTCTTAGCTCTCATTTCCCGCTTCTTCACTCTTTTCTTCAACAAAAACGTCATTATTCTCCTTCTCTTGTTCTTCTTCTGGTTCTCCTTCTCCTTCTTCTTCTTCTTCTTCTTCTTCTTCTTCTTCTACTACTACTACTTCTTCGAGAACCTGTGACCCATTATTTTTCAATGAGACCCGACCCATTTTTCTCCTTCTTCTTCTTCAACGAGAGTAGACTGAGACCTGAACCATTCATTTTATTCTTCTTCCGCTTCCAGATCACTCAGGAAAACTGTTCATCTTCGACACGATACCCACCGACCGACAAACTCAAGTACCCATTCTTCCATTTTTTTTGGATGCAGAAAGGACTTAGAGTTTTGTTACTCTTTATTTTGTTCTTCTTACTAGAAGTTGGAGAAAAATTGTCTAGGGTTTAAAAATTAGGGTTTCTTCTGTTCTGGGGTTAGGAGAAAATCTTCTAGGGTTAGATTGTCCCTCTTGATGATTATAACCTTCTGCATGTTTAGATTGCTTAATGTTTGTGATAGATGCTTATGATAACCATATGAATCTATTGGCTACTTGAAGGGTTCAACTAGTTGTTAAGGATTACTTGAACCCTTCAAGTAGTCATTTTGACTACATTATTAAGTAGTCAAAGAATTCAAGTAGTTGTTTATAAATACTTGAACCCTTCAAGTAGCCCTTTGTGGTAGCACTAAGTAATACATTAAACAAACAACTACTTGAAGGATTCAAGTAGCTGACTCTGACTACTTGAACCCTTTAAGTAAGGTGAAATTTCATATGAATTTATGATTTAATAGGTTTCTTATTTGTCTAGAAGGACATAATATGTTCATATACTTGTTTCTGTAGGATGTCAAGCTCTAATGCTAATGGTTTTGGACAAGTAGGTTTGAGATTTGTTAATAGAATATGTACTTGCGGGCGAAGGGCTGCTGTGAGGATATTAGAGTTGAATCAAAATAAAAATAGATTATATTATCGTTGCAAGCAGAACAAGTGTGTATATTTTAGTTGGTGCAACCCTCTTGATGAAACAAATGAAGTTCGTAGTGAGAACAATGATTTAAAAGAACTCAAGGATGGGCTCAAGCGCATGGATATTAAGATACATGCATTGGAGAGTATATTAGACACTTTGAAAAAAAATTCCATGTTTATTATATGTTTAGCATTTATAATTGTTAATAGTTTGTAGTTTAACTTATTAGAACCTTGTTTTAGCTTGTTTAATTGCTTTAGATGATGTGTAATAGACTAAAATTTTATGTTGATTATAAACTTATCTCTGTAGTCTGCTTCGATGGTGTATAATAGTGGGAACATTTATAGTCAAAGACAATCAACAGGTGGGGAGGGACATGAGTCTTGTATGTACAATGTATGTATTTTATCAATCTATTTTGTATGTATATTGTATGAATTTGTATAGATATTGTATCTATTTTTATCTCCCTAAGTAGTTATTTGTTTTGGTTGGTAAGGAAACTAATGAAAATTGCATATATTCGATGACTACTTGAACCCTTCAGGTAGTCATTTTTGTCTCATATTAGTGGGCAATCTAGACACAGAAATTGACACTATTCATACAATAATCAATTTTGAACCCCTCACCGATTTATAATTACTTGAATTCCAATCAACAAACATATCCAATCAACAAACTTATAATCTAAAGAAATGTATAAGAATTCAGAAATCCAAACAATAAAAAAATAAGTTTTCTCAAGCCTCAAGTTTTCTCAAGTTTCCTACCAACTTAGTTTTCTCAAGTTTTCTAGTAAGAAAGTCATTGATGCGATGGTCATATTTCGGCCCGACAATATTACCCGACCAGACGTCGTCATCCACGGTATCGAACGACTTCTTATTCCTCGATTAGTTTAAGAAGATTTCAATCGAAGAAGGAATTTGAGGTCGATTTCTGCAATATTGCCAGAAGGTGCGCTGGAAGTCGACCCATGTACCCATCGATTAATGAAATCGGTAGCTCCTGTCCCCGCTGGAGCTCCTCTAGTGTTTCTGATTTTTGACTCATTGGCTCCAAGTCTCGGAGGCGATCACAATGAAATGGAGAGTACAATGAAATGGTGGACATTTTGGTCAATGTGACATCACTAGCTATCGAAATGGGGAGGTTAGTCTCAGAAGGATACGTAATAACGATTTTAACTTCGAACGACGAAGCCATGATGAAGCTGACGATGGACTAACTGAGTGAACCGGGCTCGCCCGAACAGATCTTTTACTACCACATAATACCGGAGTATAGACGGAGGAGAGCATGTACAATGCAGTGAGAAGGTTCGGAAAGGTCAAGTACGACACGTAGCGTTTGCCGCACCATGTGGTGGCTCAGGAAGCTGATGGGTTTGTCAAATTTGGGCAAGGCGGCATGTCGGCTTATCTTTTTTATCCTGATATACATGTAGATGGGTGAATTTCGGTTCAAGGAATTGATGGGGTCCTGTTCCTGACGGAGGAGGATCTCAAGGCAGAGAAGAACGCAATTTCAGTGGTTAAAGTAAGTACCAAGCCAAGAAGAGGTTTGATCTTTGCATGAGAAAAAGAAAGAAATAATGAGAAAAGAGAGATGTACAATTACTTGATGTTAATTGCGAACCATGAATATAAAATTTTTAATTTAAAAAAAAACAGATATAATACTTCTTAATCAAATTGAAAATATGCACTATTCCAAATAACCCTAAGTAAATCCCAAGTATCCGACTGATAGATGTCCAACAAAATCATCCATAACACAAAACCCCCAAATTATTAGGGCAAATGGTTTCATAAAAATTAAGAATCATAAGAAAATTTTAAATTATCTTCGTCACTCTGCTCATATTGAAATCTTCTCTCTCTCACCACCGAACCGACACACCTCAGTCTCCTCTCTCCACCGGCTGACCGCTCTCTCTCCACCGTCAGGCTTCTATCTCTTTCTCGTTCTCAGCTCCATCGAAGCGTAATGCGCTCTATTAAACTTTTGCTTCATTTATTTATTTATTTATTTTGGGGTCTCCTCGCTCTCTCTCTCTCTCTCTCTCCAAGGAAGTGTAATCTGCTCTATTAAACTTATGCTTGAAATTTATCATTTGGATTTTGGGTTTTGATTATGTGTGTGTTTCATATGCAGCTGTAACTTCATTTTTTTTCCAGTCAGCTAATATTGAAATTCTCACTCACTGATTCTGTAGGAAGATGGATCAGCTCCAACACTTACATGACCATCCGTTTCTCTTCAACCAAGACTACTCTGGAGATTGGTCTCAGGATCAAGTATTTTGCTCGGCATGCGGGGATGTTGTACTATCTGGCCCTATTTACAACTGTTCTGATTGCTACTTCTATCTTCATAAGTCATGTGCTGAGCTACCTCTCGAGTGGGAGCATTCTTTTCATTCTGAGCATCCTCTCACTCTCTTTGCAAAATCACCTTATAGAGGGGGATATATTTGTAATGCTTGCCGGAAAGGTCACAAGAACTTTGTTTACCATTGTCATGATTGTCAATTTGATCTAGACATCAGATGTGCTCTTTTGGGTCCAAAAGCTAGCTCTATTAAGGGGAAAGGAGAGACCGGTTTCCTACATTTCAGCCATGAGCATCATCCCTTGATCTTCAAGGATCACCAACTAGAAAATAGAGAAGGGGAAGAGGATCCACATTGCTCAGGTTGCGAAAGAGTAATTTCTGATCCTTTCTATTATGATTGCAATCAGTGTGTGTTTAGGCTTCATAAATCATGTGCTGAGCTATCACGCCTTGCGAACCTACCCATCCATCCTCAACACTCTCTTCTTTTATTTGTAAACGACGGTGAAACCTGTAAGCGTTGTTCTCAGTCAAGAAGTGGTCTTTTTTACGAATGCAAAACATGTAAATTTTATGTGGACTTGGGATGTACTCACTTACGTCCTGACACGTGTTGCATAGAAAGAAGAGGAAATGGGGATCAGATCGAACATTTCAGCCATAAGTGTTCATTGACTTTAGAGGAAGAAGTGCAAAATTATGCAGGTGAAGAACATTATTGCAATATGTGTGATGAACTAGTTTCAGCTCCTTACTACAATTGCTCAAAATGCAAATTCAGCATTCATAAATCCTGCACAGATCTACCAAGCGTCATAAGATCTAACTTACATATTCCAGAACACTCACTTTTTCTTTTTCCAAGTGAAAACAATTCATGCAACAGTTGTGGATGGAAATTGCAGACTTTCAGTTATTGTTGCTTCCTGTGTAATTTTTATCTGGACATTGAATGTTCGTTATCATCGCCCAATGTTGAAGACAATCACCAACACCATTTCATCAGGTTCCAAAAGAAGATTGATTTCACTTGTCAAGGTTGTGGCCAAGAAGACAAAGTACATCCTTGGCTATGTGCGATGTGTCATCTCTTTGCTCACAGAGGATGTGCTCAATCACCGACAACTATCAAAGTAAGACAACATCATCACAAACTCAATCTTATTTTCTCTTTTAATCAAGTCCACAACCAACCAAACAACATTGTATGCAAACTTTGCTACAAGAAGGTGGATCCTAAATATGCAGCCTACTACTGTTTCCAATGCAATTATGTGGCTCACTTGGAATGCGGAAAAAAGCGAAGAATTGTGTATATAGAAGGCACATTTGATGAAGAAAAATATGATCCAGATACATCCATAGAGTTGCTTTCCAGCAAGTTTGACAAATTCATCAATGACTTCGTCTTTGAGACAATGTTGGAAGAAGAAGAAAGAGGTCAAAGGATGGAACATTTTAGCCATAAACATTCTTTGACACTTGAGGATGAGAAACTTATCAGTAAGAAACATTGTGATGGATGTGCGCGGCCCATCACTTCTCCCTATTATAGCTGTGAAGAATGCAAGTTTTATCTTCATAGAGCTTGCGGTGAAATACCTATACAGATACAACACCCTCTTCATTCTCACCCTCTTACCCTCGTGTCCCTCTATCAACAATTTTCGGTCGAGTGTAGTGCCTGTGAGGGTTCATTCCATGGCTTTGGGTACATGTGTAGAGATTGTGATTACGTACTTGACATTCGATGCGCTTCAATGGGGGAGAAACTAAAACATCCGCTTCATGAACACTTTTTGTTCACTCCTTCGACAAGACATGGTGAAAACTGTAATGCTTGTGGAACTGGATCGAATTTTATATTGGTATGTCCGGATTGCGATAATTTCGCCTTGGACTATAAATGTGCAACTCTACCCCAAGTGGCTACACATAGGTTTGACAAACATCTTCTCAAACTAGCGAGTGTCTCTCAAAACAATTCAGATGAATATTATTGTGAAATTTGCGAGAAAGAAAGAGACCCAAACAACTGGTATTACTATTGTCAAGAATGTGACTTCTCTGCTCATCCTCATTGCATTCTTGGGGATTATCCGTATTTAAAGCCTGGAATCACTTGGAAATATCAATTTCACTCGCATCCTCTCACTCTTGTTGAAGAGGCCACAAGGAACTATGCAAAATGTGAGGCTTGCAATAAGAATTGCTATACCTTGTCGGTGGAATGTGCTTCATGCAAATTCCACGTACATTATGATTGTATTTGGGATATGAAATGGAAATGGAGATGGGACAGGAGACGGTTGAGGTTACGTTGATTTAGGCTTTGTAAAGTGGAGAATGAGAGTCCAATTGTTTTTCATTTTTTTTATTCCAACTAAATTACACTTTGGTCTATTAACAGTAAGAATTAGTAGTGGTTGTGCACCATGAAGCAATTCGCCAGTGTTTCAAACGGGAGAAGGTTTAGATGGTTTTCGTTGTGTGCTCTGAAATGAGAGGAAAGAATGCCAATTTATAGGCATATGGAGGACTGTTATGAGAATCAGATTAAATTCTTAGAAATCAATTTTTCAGTTTCAGTTACAGAAATCAATTTTTCAGTTTCAATTTGACAGTTTGGAAATTAAGTTGCAGATTTTGGAAAAACTAAGAGTTGGCAGAAGCAAAACTCTGGCTTATACGAGATTGGGTCAAATGGTCTGGCATTCGTGTTCGTAGCTAGCGCTCGCATACAAGTTCCTAACCTGTCCCAAGCCGATCTATTGGAGGGTTTGCAACCTGGCCTGCGCATGAAAGGCCATCTATTACTGAAATGCTGACTTCTTTTTAGTATTATATTACTGTGAAATGCTGACTTCTTTTTAGTATTATATTACTGTGAGATGACTGAAATGTGATATAATACTGTGATATATTAGATCTACTAAACGATGAGTTCGTTATAGATTATAAATCTACAACTGTCAGATAAGGTTCGCTCAGCAAACGGGATTTTGATGAATGTGAAGTTTGTGAAAAAAAAAAAGAGAGACCCGAATCATCGGTTTTATTACAATAAAGAGCGTACTTCTCTGCCTATTCCAAATGCATACTTGGAACTCTTCCATATTACAATGGAACAGATGTGTTTGGATTTCCTACCAAGCACATTCCCAGACCAAAGCCAAGACTTTTGAGTTTTTTTTTGTTGACTTTTTTGCTTTGGCTTATAAACATCATATTGCGGATATTTGTATAAGTTTTTTCAGCTAATAGTAACACTTTTTTTCTATTTTCTGATACCGATTGACATATAGTAAAGAGTGAAATTTGAGGATTATTTGACAAAAATTATATCAGATTCTTACTTGAGCTACCAACCAAAATCAGCACCTGTAGATATGTTAGGAGCAACGCAGTCATACACCTTGTTTTACATGGTTTATTAGGACAATTGCCTACATTATCATCATGCCAACTCTATTACACGGTCAAGCTTATCTTCAAATTCCCAACTCAAATGAGACTGCCACCTCAGAAGCAATACGTCATAGCAGCAATATTCTCGAGGGAGGGAGGGAGACCTCGTCGCAGTCGCTCGACTCGATTTAGTGATCCTCCTCCTGGGGTGAGATTTTGAATTTTTTTTCGGGATTTTAAGAAATTTGAGGATTTGAGGGATATTGGGGTTTTTAACTGAGAATGTTAAATATGAAAATCATTAGGACTAAAACTTAAGAAATTTAGTGGGATCACAATTCAAAATCAATATGATCAAAAATGAAAAAAAGTCAAAAATAAAAAACTTCTAATACTAAATTTCATATTTGACCACACCCCCTTACAGTGTACACACGACTCTGCCCCTGGTTAAGAAAGCATGCTCTTCACGCTAAAGTCTTCTCCTTTCCGTTTATATATCTATTCAAGTGTTATACAAAGCAAGTTTGAAATATCAATATGAAATAGAAAATCAACAATGCAATACCATTTTTCTGCTACTATAAAGTTAGTGTCCATTAAAGTTTTATATGGTATCAGAGCCTCATGACTAAAGTCATGAGTGATTCAATCGATGCAAGTGAAAATACTACAGCGGCTAATGCAGGAAACATTGCTGGAAACATGGGAACAAATCATGTGATTTATCCTACAATGGTAGAAGATGCTTCTAGTCTTATTCCAGGTAGTCAGTTCTTAAATTCATTTAATTCTTATCTGTCAATAAAATTAGACAGAAGTAATTTTCTACCGTGGAAGTCACAAGTAATTCAAACAGTAGTGAGTCATGGATTGAATGAAATAATATTTGGTATAAGTGAGTGTCCATCAAGGTGTACTGAAATTGCTGAAATCAATCAAACTTATAAAGTATCAATCATATGTGACCAACTCTTACTAAGTTGGCTGAGAACCTCCATGAGTGAGGGTATCTTGGGTTTTGATATTAACCACAGAACATAAAGTGTGATATGGAACTCACTAGAGAGGAATTTCATGGGGCTAGGCCAAATGGTTAATAGTTTATAATTCTGAACTGGTCATCTCATGATTAAGTCTAATTATTGTAATGATTGGAAGATTGTTAGCTTAGTCCATGAAGTTCATGAGTTTTATCCTCAAACTAGTAGTTCTGAGTTATCTTGGATTAGTATGGAATTTAACACTATTGTTGATAAGAACATCCTAGGTTAAGATAAGGTTGATTTGAGTAATTTTCATTTTTAAGTACTATTATTAGTTAATTCGGTGACGATAAAAATATAAAATATTATTTGGTAAGTATAGTACCGTCAAAATTCATTAAAAAATTCGGTCAATGATATATAATTCGTTAAAATTCATATGCAACTATTATATGTGTAACAAATATTTTTATTTGAAAATTTTGACATAAAAATACGGACAAAAGATTAGCAAATATATGAAAAATGGCACAAAATCGATGCTCAAATACAAGTATTATCAACCAAGTGATACTAAGGGAATTTTTACAGAATAGACAAGTTTAAGGAGATTGTTTTAAAAAATAATAATTTTTCAATAATTTTAAGCAAATAGTAGGTTTCTAACCTGTCATTATTTTTAGACTAAAATGATCATAATCTAAACATGGTGTATTTGATGGATTTTCGGATATATTAGATATATATAGTTGAAATACGATTTGAAAGATGATTGATTTAAAGAGATAATTAATGCTCAAAATTTTGAAATTTTAAATACCATAATCATTCAACTAAAAAATGACTTGAGTACACCGCCATTAACCCTGGTCAAAACATCTCACATCACCTATCAATCAACCAAACACCTAAAAGGTAAAAAAGACACAAAAAATGAGAAGAACTCTAAAAATAGTGAGAAGTCGAACAAACGACACATTCAACTAAATTTCTTGAAAAAATCTTCCATCAATTTCAACCAGATTTTTTGAAAGATTTTTGAAAGCTTCAACCAGATTTTTGAAATATATTAGAAGTACATAGATGGTATATTGTTCTGAAAAATGTTTGATTCAAGAAGATAATAAATGCTAAAAAATTTAAAATTTAAAATATCATAATCGTTCATTAAAAGCCACTGAAATAAAATATTACCTTAATAGATTTTTTCTAATATAATGGAAATTCAATCATTAACTACTCCGCTTTTAATTAAATAATCAAGGGGTTGGGTTTGGTGACATAATCGGTGGAGATGGGCGGCGCGCGGTGGGTGGACTTACCCTTTCGCTCACCCTTTTTCAATTTTCGTCCCTGACGATTCGTGCAATCCATTTTCACTGTTCAGTAATTTTCAAGTTTATTCTATTTTGTAAAGGGGTGGATGGGAGAGTTTGTTTTAGCAGTGTTCACAGGTTCGATCAGTTTTTTGATAAAAAATTGAACCAAATCGAAACTTCAGTTTGATAATAAAATAAAATTGAATCGAACCGTTCATATCAAAAGAATCGAACTGAATCGAACAGTGAGTTTCGCTTCGATTTGATTCTTCGCTTTGGTATTATTAATTAAAATTTTATTTTTTAAAATCATTTTAAAAGATATTAAATTTTTATTTCGGTTCTATTCAGTTTGATATGAAAGCATATATAAAAATTAAAATAATTATATGAATTTAATGTTTCAGTTCGGTTTAGTTTAGTTTAAAAATCATCAAAATTTTGAAACAAACCAAACACATATAAAGATTAGACCTTCGGTCTGGGAGAAAAATTTTCACCCCAAGTTTGTTTGTTGGCTGATGAGGTGCTGTAAATTTTAGGGAAACTTTAGAGTTTGTTTGTTGACTTCTTAACTCTGATAGGGTTCCCGATTCAGACACCATGCCCTCACTAAATGAAAAATCAGAATTTCAACATACATGCCTGCGCAACTGAAAAATCAGAGAAACATTAAACAAAATACAAATCAACATGCTACACAAACACGTTGGCATTGAAAAAAATCTTCAACTTGCAGATGCTCCATAACTATCAACGTGACAAAAAAAGGAGGCACGGGTACTCAATAAATAATGTCCATTCCAGCTTCGCAATGGAGACTGGGATCTTTGCTACTCCTTTTATCCATAGAAAGCACAATAACCAACAAAATGAAAGTGAAGAAATTTGGTCTGCAATGGCCAACACAATCAAAGAAATCGATTACCTCAAGCAAAATTAGTCTCAACATTAAGTAAATTTCATGTTGACATGGTCTTCGAAGGTATTCGCCCTGCGAAGGGGTTTGAGAATGAAGTGATGGGTGTTTAATGAGTTACTCAACAGAAAAGATGACGGAGGGGTGTGAGTATTCGTACTTAAAGAATTATAGGGGTGTGTGTGGTATTTTTAAACTTATAAGAGGCGTGAGTGTTATTTAATGAAATCATATGAGTGTCAGTGACATTTTTCTTTTTCTTTCTGAACGGAATTCAATTGTTGATATTTATTTAATTATGTGTTACAAATTAAATGACAAGCTTTAAAAATAAATAATTATTTTTATTGTGTCGTGAGTTATAAATTTAAAATTAAATTTTATATTTATTCGAAAAGTTATAAATGTTTTAATTATTTTATTCAGTACACAAATTAAGAGCATTTGGAGAGTTACATTATTTCAACTAGTATATATATCACATCTATTTATCTCAAATCTCATATGTTGAATATAGGTTATGGTTTCCATGATTCTTCTACTACGAGTACACGTATAGAAGAATGTAGCTATGAGCTGTTGAATCCTAGAGGTTGGATGCGTAGAGAACTTTGATGTATCAGGATACTTCTCATGAGTGTACGAAACCAGCTTTAAGGTTAGTAGTTTGTCACACCTTAGTTTAAGATATTTTTACGTGTTTTTATCTACTCTCCGGGTAATATTTTTTATTGATTCACGATGAACTTTATTTTCTAACAATCTTAAAGCCAAATCTCTTGGTTATTTTGAATTTCATAACCTATGTCATTTAAAATATTATGTTAGTCAGTTTATACATTTTGACCGGATGAATTCCAGTTTTGAATTTTCATTTGGTTGTATTAATGTGTTTGATGTTTAATACCTGTTTTTTTAACAAGAGTACTTCATTAACACCAAACAGAAGAATCATCTTCCAGCAAAACCAATCTAGCTAAATGATGAGCGATCTCATTACAGCTTCTAGGAATACGAGAAATATAACAATTCAGACAAGAAAGTAAAGAAATACAATCATAAACTAAAAGTGTAATTGTTGGTTTGATATTGCACTAATTTTGAGTAAAAAAATAAATATAATGCGTATTTATCATAATTTGATTTTTACAAATCTTATTTTATAAGAATTTGTTCAGTACAGTGATAATCGATATATTGAAGTCGATAAATAAATATGACGATTGCATAACTGTTTGCTGGAATTTAATATGGTTATAAAGACATTAAATTCAATGATACTATTAGTTTTGGGTTTGAAGTGCTATTTTGAATTTAAAAATGCTTCTTACTAGTTTTTTACATGAAACTGAAATTGATCTAATGATATTAGGCTTGAAACATGGAACTATTTGATAAGTCATTTTGATCATTTATTTGACAGTAGTGGATTGTGGGATTTCATTTTTTATGATCGATACATGAGTATATGTGGAGTTTGTTATCACATGGATATTTTAATTTGTATGACTTTGAGCAGTAGATATTCTTAATGGCATAAGAAAAAAAAATGAGACCTCACGTAGACAATATGTATTAAGACCATTCTGTGTATTACACATCACACTTTGTGTTTGGTAATGCATGGTTGCACTTATAGCATTTAATTTGCAACCGTTTTGAGAAATGTTTATTGATAAACAAGATCGAATGTGATCGAATATGATCGAAAAGTATACAGTTTCCTTGAGGAATGTTTATTTCACTCGATCATCAATGATGAATTCATGGTTACACTTGGCCATCAATGTTACTGTTATTACGCTCGGTTGTTGAATCAGTCAGAAATTCTATCTTTCATAGCATTTAATTTGCAACCGTTTTGAGAAAGAATTTCTTTACAATTCTGAATCTGAGTTAGTAAATCAAATTGTAAGTTGGCAGGTGCATTCACATCCATGCATGCATGTGCTTTTGAACATATATTAGAATGAAACGACATAAAATTCTGTTATTTGAATTGCTGAATTGTTTGGACATGATCTATGGATTGTTTGAATCCTCTAATACTTTCATTCATGATCTATGAGTTAATGAATGAAATTATTATAAATCAATGAAAGAGTTGTGTGTGGCACTATATATGTGAAATTTTTTATTATATCACTTGAAAATGTGTGGGGGTTCCATGGCAAGTGTATATTGTCATGATAACTTTATTGTGAATCGAGAGTGTTAATATATATGATAAATGAACAAAAATTTAAATGCCCATTTAATTATCAAATTCTGTTTATGAAAAATTATATGTGAAAATACCATTACAAAGTTATGTTGAAATTATGTGATGTCAGAAAATATTATTAATATTCTAACTATAAGGGCTAGCTGAAAAATGTTATTATATTATATATCAAAGGGATAGAACTGAAGCCAATCATTTGAACTAATAATAGTGATGGTAACTCATTCTATATGATTGGAGATTCTATGAAGTAGGTTCAATGGGCAAGAACAAGTCGCTTTTTAATTTGTTTGTTAATACTATCAAAATTATTCTTTCCTATGATATCCCCATAACGATAGTAATTAATGTGACTGCAATGATTGTAAGGTTGAGCTTAAACTCTTAATCAATCCCTATCTCTTACTGAGTGGTGCATCAATTATTGTATACACTTGATGGAATTGACCTATGTGAATGTGAAAGTGATGCTTTCTATGAGAGGTTAGTGTCAATTCTCTAGAGTACTCATGAGATCCAGGTAATGGCGCATGGCCTATTCGTGCCACTCCGATTTGAAATCAGAAACTATAGGAAATAAATGTGTGTATCAAGATGTTCAGTTCTACGTACAAGGTCTCTAGTTCAACATAAAATTCATGTAGGTCTCATCTTTATACGCAAGGTATAGATTCAAGCCCACGAGACATATATACTTATGCATTCATTTTCTAGAAATATCTAGCATAATATTTTTATTAATTTGTAATACATGTGGGGTATTTTGTTATCACTAGAAGAAACAAGGCCTTTAGCGACCAACATTTTAGTTGCTAAAACCCCAAAAAGTCGTCGTGAAAGCCTTTCACGACGAACATAAATTCGTCGTGAACTTCGTTGCTTTTGCTCCATCAGCGAAAGTATTTCACGATGAATTTTTGGATCTCGTTATGTTATCCTTTAGCGACAAAAAAATACAGCTGTGTTTCGCGACCAAAAAAAATTGCTGACCTGTGTCGTTTAGATTTTTATCAGTGCATTAGTTTTGTTAAGAAGATGAGAAGAAAGAAACTGTAAATTGCTTACCAAATGAAAGAGGCAGTCAGTATTGAAAGTTTAAACTTACTATAATGCTTAACAACAACAACTTCAGAGATCTTCGTGAGTGCATTGCAACAAAATAATATCAAACATTAAGCAAAATCCCTCTATTTTCTTATGATAATAATGAAAATTTGAAGCATTATGGTTGGTGAAAACACTTCCCCAAGCTTATAGATAAACGTAAGTCTACCAACATACACATAGAATTCAAAAGCTGTCGGCAAAATCAGTCTCCAGTTGCATGACGCGTGATTGCCTAATTATAAGAACTCTACTTTACACCTTAATGGTATACTTCCTCATGGGAAAATACATCTCCCTCTTCTTCTCGCGCTCAGTTTTCAAAGATGTTTGTGCAACATAACGGAGTAGATTCATTCAGAGGAGTTCAAGAACTAACATCAAATATACAACTAAATTCCAAAGTGGAGAGATAAAGAAAGAGATTGCATGAACTCAAATAACCTATAAAAATTAGTAAATTTGTCCAGATAAGATACTAAAGCAAAGACAGCGTGTGCAGCTGAAAAGAAAAATTTATTTAGGCAAAGATCCTATATCTCACATTGAATTACAGGCGAAAGGCAAATCCAAACTAAATAGAAGAAAATGGGAGAGAAAAAAAGAAACAATAATGCGGTGAGAAATTCTTATAGCGCAATTGGTTGAACGATAGGATTATAAGAAATAATCAATACTTTTAAAATGGAAAATGAGGTAGCAAAGAAATGGAATGATGATCTAGACGAAATGGGTGAAGGCTTCATTCGCTTTACTGTTCAATGGAGAATTATCTAGCGACAACACCAATGATGACTACTTAATTTACGAACAAATCCAATTGAACTCCCATCTATATTAGGAAGCAAATTGTAAGCAAAATTTGACGGACTAAAAAAAGCAGTAAAGAGGAAATAAACTAGTCACCAGGTGCTTGGTGTTAGCCTTCTGCGGATGGCCCTTCTCTTCTTTGGACGCAGATCCAGAGGTAAAAACTTCTTATTTTTAAATGCTTTCCTGAGAGAAGACTTCTGCTTCTGCGAAATCACAAACCTGTGCGATCTACAACCTAACCACCTTGCTGCAAACATTCATCGACAAACCAAATATGTAAGCAACAAAGATTTTTCGTAGAACTGTAAATTGCTTATCAAATGAAAGAGGCAGTCAGTATTGAAAGTTTAAACTTACCATAATGTACTATTCAGTTCAAGAGCATCTCCATGAAATCTGAGCTACATAAACCTTTAGTTCATATTAAATCATGTTAAACCAAGACATTATCCACAACAAATAACGGGATCAAACAAAGCATGTTAACAATGATTTACCTTCGTAGGATGACTGTGTGGGGCCAAGGATCGTCAGATTAAAATATCGCATATTGTCTTATGATGGCGAAGCACTAATGCTCGGGGCTGAAACCATAGATTACAAGTAAAACACGATTAAAGCCCACAAAGCATATACAAAAAAAATGATTTTACATTTCAATCAAATCAAATTGGACAATTCTATACAAATTACCTCTTAATCAGATAGAAGAAATAAAAATCATGAATAACAAAGAGCAACAGAGAAAAGTAGACTAAACTCCAAGGGCACAGGAATAATACTTTCATCGAACCAAATAAAGCGAGACGCGTTTACCTGGTTCACTAAGAAGACGCTGAGTTTCCTGCACAATCACAAAGACAAAAGTATTTAGCACAGTCATAGTAAAAGAGAAAACCAAGTTCAACAACATAACCCAAGCATCACAAAGACAAAAGTATTTAGCACAGTTATAAAAGAGAAACCGAGTCGAATAATCACTCAATAAACGTGAGCTGCTTCATGTTCTTCCTAGAACAGCAAGAAAATAGTTACACCATGCAAGAAAACTACAATCGGCAAAATTAGTAATCTCAGATTACTCAATACAGATCTTAGGAAAATAGAAGTAACAAGAGGAGCCACAAATTGATGGAGGAGTCTCTTGAAGTGATGGAGGAGCCATGAACTGATGGAGGAGCTCGCTGTCACGAACGAACTCAGTCAAGGAGGAGCTCTTTGTCGTGGACGAACTCAGTCGCGGAGGATCTTTACCGCGGAGACAGACCGATGGAGGAGGAGGAGCTCTTTTTCGAGGGCTTGAGTGGGGAAGCAGAGAAATGAGTTAAGAAGGGAAGCCTACTATTTTTTATTTAGTGAGATCTTTAGCTGCCAACAATGTATTTGGTCGCTAAAGGTCACTTTTAGCGGCCAAAAATTTATTTGGTCGCTAAAGGTCTGACTTTAGCGACCAAATAATTAATTGGTCGGTAAAATGAAGACTTTTACCGACGAATTTAAAACTTCATCGGCAAAAGCCCACGAAAAATTTTGCGCGCACTTTCTTTTTTTTCGGGTAAAATATCCAGCCTTTCGAGATCAACTAAAAAATTGGTCACTAAAACAAGCTTTTAGCACAAATTTATTTTCGTGGTTAAAAAGTTGGTCGCTCAAAGACCATTTTCTTGTAGTGTATTTATTTAATTGTGTGTGACAAATTAAATGACAAGTTTTAAAAACTAAATTATTATCCTTTTATTGTACTAGTCAGAAAGTGCATGCTTCGCACGTGTTAAAATAATTTAAAATACACGCAAATTGTTTTAAATTATATATTATCTTTGAAAATAATTATAAATTTAAATAAAAATAAAATATAGTAATAATAAATGTCAAAAGAATCTTACAATCTAAAACAGAATGAACGCAAGGGGGAAAGAAAAAAATATAGACAAATGAAGTCGATTGTATTGCCTCTTTTTAGGTTTCATCATTGGTTCTTATTTATATACAAAACATTGAGTATATTTTCATTCTACCAAGTCTTCTCTCCAAGACTAATTTACAACTATAAAATAAGTAAAATCGTAGAATATTGATATCCTGTTGATGCGATTCCTTGATTAAGTTTAACATTTATATGGGTCGTTGAGTTTTATTATACGATCCCAATTATGCTCCCTTGTTGACTATTTTTTCATCCTTCCTGATTGGTTCCTAACTTCTTGATGTGGTGGTCAGACATTAATTATTGTACAATTATTCATTAGCTTATTTATAATATTGTTGAAATGGTACAATATAACATTGATATTTATATAATATATAAAATTCATCCATTTTTAAGATTCCATTTATTGAAATATAATTTAGTTATTAAAAAATATTTTTCTCAATTCATTTATATGAATTTTAATGTTCTGATAACATAAATAGTACATAATAGTTAATTTTATAAGTTTAGACTATTGACTTAAAAGTAATCACATAATTCATTATAATAAATCCTTATGGATATTTATCTTTCTAATTGCATAATATTTTTATAAATATTTAATATTAACAATTATTTATAAATAAATTATAATTGAATAGAAAATATTATTCCATTATATGAATTTTATTAAATAAAAAATAAGTAAAAACTCAAAATTGTACTATATTTTTAGGAGACTTGAAGGGAAAAAAGGAGAATAAAAAAATTGTCATTTAAATCCATTTTAAGCAATTTAAAATATAATTGAAAATTTAAAATTAATAATAATGTCAAAACTAATACATTATATTTTAAATGATTGTAAATCTAAATTTAAAGTGAAATAATAGTAATAATAAATACATTATTCTATTAATAATATTGTTGAAATTTTACTAAGAATTATTATTTGAATACTATATAAAATTATTATTTATAAATTTGTTGATTCTATCATATTAAGAGATAATTCATCTTCTTCAAAAACAATTATCTCAGCTCAATTATATAAATTTTCAGTTCTACAAACATTAAAAATTATATAATTTTTAATTTATATTTTTTAACGAATAAATTACTGTTTACCCAAAAATAATCTCAAAATTCATCCTTTATAGATATTTATATTTATTTCTACATTATTTTATAAAAATATTTAATAAATACTAGTTTTTTACAATCAATTTATATGCACATATTTACGTATCTATTTAATCATTCAAAATTAATACGTTACTAGACTATAATGCATTCCAACATCATTTCATTTTCACAAATATTATCCATAAGTATCATCCATAATTATCATCTAAAAAATATTAGTAATTAATCTACTAATACAACGTACCATTCAAAAAACAAAAAATATCTGAAAGTTTTAACAGACGCTACAAAATAACTTCAAAGTTTCACTACTATTCTTCAAAATTTGATGCCATGTTGAAAACCTTCAAGAGATTGTAGGTCCTACATTTTAAAGAATAAGATAATAAGTTTAAGATAATTTCACATTGCTCACATCACCATTTTATGTTTTGAGAAAATAACACTAGTTATTCACTATGATAACAAATCAAATAACTTGCATCAAACATATAACCTTGAACAATTCAATACCGGACAACACCCTCCATTCTGCTGCATAATTATAGCAGTATTTCTTTCCATCAATAATTTTACCTACTGCCCATCAACAATTTTGTCTACTGCTACATACATCTTGAGGAAAATCCCGTAAATGTAAAAGAAGCACATCATTTAGCAATGTGTCTATGTTATTCTCAAAACAATATAAACATATCATCTAGCATATAAAATTCAGCTCAAACACGAAAGTCTTAACAAAAAACATAGCCATTTTATGTTCTGAATACCTAAAGCTTAATAAAAAAACAATAATAACTAAAAACTAGTCTAATAATCTAACCATTTAAATGTCAAAAGCATAATATGACATTCTACAACATTGAAAATAACAGTTTTCCTACATCGCAAATAATAGTTTTCCTACTAATCGACTCTAGTATGCATAACTTGACAAAATTTAGCCTTAAACAAAGTCAATTTCAATTAATAGTTATAAAATGATAAAATTTAGTCTCCTAAACCTCAACAACCCGCCTTCCCCTACCTATACTCACCTCACCTTCAAAAATTATTTTTGAACTTTAAAACATGCGTTACCAACAACGAAAATAATAGCTTTCCTACCAACCGACTCTAGTATGCATAACTTGACACAATTCTACCTCAAACAAAGTCAATTTCAGACTTTTAAACCTCAAATTATGCATAATTGAATATAAACAGTCCTGCAAATAAGTTTACAGTCCTCACATGAAATTGCATGTTACTTGTATCTTCATTGTCATCAAGGATGTCCATCTCTTGAAATCCCCGCGGTGGGGTTCTAAGTTGAACATACCAATTTGACTTGTCATTCATGTTCAACAATGTACCAAAAAGGCTTTCAAATTTTTTTTAATGTGCATGACATCTAAATTATGGCGCAACGCCACCCCCTACAAAATAAAAGATATATGACTTAAATTCAAATCTTACTAAGTTGTGCCAATTAGTTTGTAATGTAAATATAAATTTATAAAATGGGTACCTCCTAGTAGGGTAAATAAAAATATATTGATATTTTCTTTCAAATGGTAGTAACTTCCCCAGTCTTTTTTCCTTTCTTCTTAGCACCTTTTCCAAAATCATTCACATAGTCACTAAGTTCTCGAGCAATGGTGACTCTAGTCATGACTCTATGTGCATTATCTTTCTCTTTCGTCAAACCAAAACATTTTTGTCCTTAAATGATGATTTGGTGGTAAAAAATGTCTATGCCCCATATATGCGAACTTCTTGCTATATTTCAACCAACGTGAGTGAGTATTTATACCACAAGTAGGACATGCCTTCTTGCCCTTTGTTGTGCATCCAGCAAGATTGCCATAAGCTGGAAAATCCTTAATAGTCTAAAAAAATTGCCCTCAAATTGATAAACCCCTTCTGGAAGGAATCATACATTTGCACACTATTATTCCACAGTTATTACAAATCCTCTATAAGTAGTTGCAAATAAATATCAATGTCATTGCCAGGTTGCTTTGGACCAAGAATCAATAATGTCAACATGATATTTTCTTTCCTCATGCACGACGATGGTGCTAAGTTGTATGTCATAAGCATGACTGGCCAACATGTATAGTTGGTACTTAGACTCCTAAATGGGTAGATACCATCTGTTGCAAGGCCAAGTCTAAGATTTTGTGGATTGCTTGAAAAAGCTGGCCATTTATCATTCACCAAGTCCCATGCCACAAATTCTACTAGGTGACGCATTTTCCCATCATTGCTTTTGTTGTAGTGATGCCTCATTAAAGCTTCAACCATTTTTGGAGACAGGAACATTCTCCTATCATTTTGTGGATCACTTGAAAAAGCTGGCCATTTATCATTCACCAAGTCCCATGCCACAGATTCTATTGGGTGACGCATTTTCCCATCATTGCGTTTGTTGTAGGGATGCCTCATTAAAGTTTCAACCATTTTTGGAGACAGGAACATTCTCCTATCATTTTGTGGATCGCTTGAAAAAGCTGGCCATTTATCATTCACCAAGTCCCATGCCACAGATTCTACTGGGTGACGCATTTTCCCATTATTGCTTTTGTTGTAGGGATGCCTCATTAAAGCTTCAACCATTTTTGGAGACAGGAACATTCTCCTAAACCTTGGAATCACAGGAAAATAACATAGAACTTTTTCTAGAACACTTTTTCTAATTTTATTTGTACGTTTATCAGTTTCCATCTTTAAGAACCACATTTTGGACATGTTTCCAGATTTTCCATCTCTTTTATAAAGGGACAACAATCATTCACACACGCATGAATTTTTGTATACCCCAAATTAGTTTTTCTAAGAAAATTTTTCATAGAATACCTGTTATTGGGTGACATATCATCCAAAGTCTCTAAAAGAGTATTGAAACTCTTATCAGTCCACTGGCTTATAGTTTTTAGTTTGTAAAGAGTCACAATAGCTGATAACTTTATGAACCTCGTACAACTTGGATATAAAAGGGTCCTGGCATCATCTAATGTTTTGTTAAAGCCCTTATCTCTTCGTTCAGAATGCTCCACATACTCTTCATCATGTTCATATGTGGTTCTGTATAGTTATAAGCATCATCAACCGCATCCATTTCATCAAATTCAGCATGCCTAACAGGTTCTCCATAATGATGCCAATTTGTATATGTAGGATCCATGCCTTTGATATTTAAATGCTCAAAAATATCATTCGGATATTGATGACTCATATTCCTACATTTCCCACAAGGGCACTGAATTTTTTCGAGATGATCTGCATTAGCCATGGCCTCTCGAATGAATTTTCTTGCTCCTTACATGTACTCGTTTAAAGCTCTATTAATTCAAAACTAAAATCTAAGTACTTAAACTATCTTTTTCAATACTAAGATTGAACTAGCGTGAGAATTAATTTTCATTTACCTCTTACAATGCACGCAATCTTTATCCATCATGGAAACTACAACTATAAATATAAGAAACATATTAATTGCAAATATTTAGTTCGTACTTGTAGGCGCTAAATAAAACATGTCAAATTTATTCAATTTTTACAAATAAACATGTATACATTTATCTTGTAATATATATATATATATATATATATATAATGAATATAATCATTAAATGAAGAACTTATGTGTATTTTTTGTGGACACTACCCATGAACATAAGATAACACATAAATGCATCTTCATATGACACAAAGATTAAAGGAACAGCTGTTAGTACAAAGGCAAAGAGTTAGGTAGTGTCTCAATCTCAACCATGTGGGTATGGTTCATTGGCAATTGCTGCTCTTTATCTAAGCTAATGCAACCCACACTACATGTAAAACACACACACACATATTTTTTTTTAAGCACACATATATGAGTAGATTGGAAAAACACTTACAGTTAATGCAATACATAGTGCAACGAATGCAACACACATATATAGTTTTTTTAAACACACATATATAGTTAAAACAGAAGCTTTAAACAATTTTAGTAATTAAATGTAGGCTCTATAATATTCTACCAGGTTTAAAATCAAGTTAAGAAAACTCCAGTAATATATTCAAGAACAATTTGTAAGTCCTGCGTTTAAAATCAAGATAAATTAATATAGGTTCTGCGTTTCAGTCAAAGGGGATTAACTTCATCTCAAGAAGCCATTTAGCTACCCGTTGTATATCTCTCTAACAAACCATCTATTTTATGTTTTGAATTAACAAGCCTTCGGTTCACAGGGAACAATGGAGAAAAGGAAAGGACAAGCCTTCGGTTCACATAAATTTTCCAGAAGGATGATATGCAAAAATTTAAAGCTCAAACTTGAAAATCAATCTGCAACCCTAGTTCCTCTGTATTTGAACGAGAGAGTGAAAGAGAAGCTAATCACTAAGAATCTTCAAGCCCTAGGTCGTTTGAGAGGGAAGAGCTCTGTCGAAGTCCAGCCATAGGTCGTTTGAGAGAGAGAAGTTGCGCGAGAAGAATGGTGAGTAGAGAAGGAAAGATTTTTAGAGAGAAAATCGTGAGCTTCTATGAAAGGATTTTCAGAGCTTCTCTAAAATGGAGAAGAAAATCATGAATTTGGTGTGTTTCAGAGATGATGGCCGAGAGGGAAACGAGTTTTCGAGCAAATTGGGGTCCATTTTTTACTTAAGTGATCCCGCGCTTCTATTTTGCCCATGCCGCTTTTTTTTCACTTTCTACATGAATAAATTTTACTTGATTTTTAATTCCCTTGTTGTTTCTAGTTTTCAACAAGAGGATAGTGAAACTCTTGTATTTTTTTCATGTAGAATATCATATTTCTTGTAGTGATTATATTTTAAGGAGGCTTGAAAGGTAAAAAAGAGAAACAAAAGTTTCTCTCATTTTAATCCCTTTTAATATATTAAGATCAGATAAGATAGGATTGTGAGTTACAATTCAAACATAATTTTTATATTTATTTCAAGAGATACAAATGGTTGAATTATTTTATTCAATACACAAATTAATAGTATATGTACGGTTACACTATTTCAACTAGTATATATCACATCTATTTTCTTTTAGAAATACACTAGTCATATATGAGTTTTCACAAAATCAATCTATCTCAAATCTCTTATGCTGGGTATAGTTTATGGTTTATGTAGTTTTTCTATTATGAGTGCACATGTAGAAAAATGTAGCTATAGGTTGTTGAATCCTGAAAGTTAGACGCATAAAAAACTTTGATGCACTATGATACTTTCTATGAGAACGTAAAATTGATTTTAAGAACAGTGACTTGTTACACCTCAATCTAAAATATGTTTTAGAACGTGTTTTTTAATCTATTTTTCTGATAGTATCTTTTATTAATTCACAATGACATCTATTTTTCTAACATCAACTAATTTAAACGTTGGATTTGATATAAACGGCAGATCACAGTTAGCTAAATTTGGACCGTACGTCATGATTAGAACGACTCGGATAAAAGTAAGCGAGTTTTATTTTTATTTTCTTGTTTTTTATTTGGAATGTATCGATTTAAGCAGACGTTTCAAATTAATATCTTTTTGGCTGTCGAGAATCATGATTAATCTACAAATTTATGAAAAAAAAATTAGGGGACCATTTACGTTAATTTGAAAATTATAAGAAGCGAAAAAAATTAACACTTGTTCGTTAACGTTTTGCTTTTTGTTTTTTCAGTGACCTAATTTCAGATGTTCAGTCAGGAAGGACGCCTTAAATTATCAACTTCTCGATACTCAATTGCCAAAGAATATAAATCCTAGTAGTCACTACAGTATAGTTGTCTTAAGTTTAAAAGAGAGAAAACTGTTGATTTTCTTTTTATTCATTTAAATTTAATTTAAATATTAGATAAAATATGTATTTATCTTTTTCTTTCATCTAATTGTTTTTAGGGCTTCGACAAAATAAAATTATTTTTAGAATAAACTATAGTTTTACCCTTGTAGTTTAGAGTAATTTTCATTTTAGACCATCTACTTTAAAAATTAGCATAATAGACCTTATAGTTACATTTTACATTCACATTATCCTAAATCTCGATGACATCCAAATTCATTTACCCTAATATCTCAAATTCAGAAGCACTAAACACTAAAATAAACAGGACAAAATTCTTCTTGCAAAAGAAGAATTTAGCAAGTAATTAGTATGAGAAATTATAACCCCAACTACTGAGTTCACCTAAATTTATAAGCCCAACAACTGATTTTCACCTAAATTTAATCTTACTTGAATTGCAACATAAAATAGTATGAGAAATTAATGAGAAATTAGCAAAGATTTATCCTAATCTTGAACTAAAAAATGTACCCTAAATCTTGAAGACGGTGCCGCTCGGGTCTGCTCACGAACGAAGAGGAAAAGAACTCTGTAAAAATGGAGCGGAGGAGGAAGAAGAGCTCTGCAAAAGAAAGAAGGTCGTGAACGAGAGAGGAGGAAGAAGAAAGAAATGGGAGAATTAAGGGTATTTTGGGTAATTCATCTCACATGACAGTTGAGTAAATTAAAAAGATGATGTGACGTTAAACTATTTGTCACGTCATGCCACGTAGACAGATCGTGATGGACCGTTATTATTTTTAAGCAGATGTGTTACGGAAGGTCTAACATGAATGCAAAATATAACTATAGGGTCTACACTACCAATTTTTAAAAGTAGAGGGTCTAAAATAAAAATTACCTCAAACTATAGGGGGTAAAACTGTTGTTTACCGTTGTTTTCATACTATGAATTTTTTTTATTCAATACTACTTTCTTATTACTTTAATTTAGAAAATTTAGTTTCATTAATCTTTTTATTGAAGCTAAAAGCTTTTGATGAACTATAATATATATAATTAACATGATACAGTTCAACACCGTGATGTGGGTTTAAACCAGTCAAATATAAAAGTGAAGAAAAATATGAAAGAGAATAACTTTAAGTTAATTAAGTAATTGGTTAAATTTTAAAGGATTAAATGATGTGTAAATAATTTATAAATCAATATTTCATAACTTATTAAAATAATTTAAAAATTAACATCACTACTACTTCTAAACGAGACTTAGGGGGGAGAAATAATTTAATATGTTAATAAGTCTTTTAGTATTCTCTGTACCATAATCACATTTATCACATTAATTATTAATAACATATTAGTTGTGAAAAAATCATTTTAATAGATCGAATTTTATTAAAGAATAGGATAACTGAATAATTTGATATTGAAATTAATACTTCAAATCTTATTTTACCTTTTTAAGTCTATAATATATATAAATGGGACTACGAGGGGAAAGAAAATGAATCTTTTTTTTTGTTTGTAAAAAAAAGGGATTCCACAAAAGAATTGCAAATAATGTAACAACCTCCAAAAAGTATGAGAGAATTTGGAGATTGGCTTCTTCAGGAAGCACCCCAAACCCCACAAGATAACAATGGCTTCAGCTATCACAACACTAGCCACATGCTCCCTAGGCTCACAACCCATTCCTTGAATGGTACCATCTTGGTCAAAAAGGACCCACCACAGTCCTCCTCTTGAATCAACCCATGCAACATCAACAAAAAGCCTTCAGCAGTTCTCCAATGCAGGCTTCAAGCAATGGCAAGTCTTAGCTCCACCCGAGTCCCCTGGAATATAACAATTTGGAGCCGAGACTGAGAAAAATTCATAAATCTAAGAATGAGTCTCCTCAATAGCAGTCACGAGGTTGGGAGAAATTCCTTTGAAACATTTATTGTTCCTTTCTTTCCAAATTCTCCATAACCCGAAACAAAGCCAAGCAATTGAAAAGCTTGAATTTGCAGAAGCCGAGAGAGCAGTCTCTAATTTCATCCAGATATTGCGAAAATCCAAGTTCACAAAGGAAGATGAGAGGAGTGTAAGGGGACTCCCAAACTAAAATTTGCTCGCAAAAACACAAGTGAAAAATATGTGAGCCACAGTTTCATCAAATTGATCACACAAAGGACAAATGGGTGAAATATTCATACCTCTAGCACGAAGGTTCACCTTTATCGCAAGAAAGTTGTTCAAGCTTCACCAAATGAAATCTTTTATCTTGGGGGGATGTTCAATTTCCAAATCCCATTCCACATGGATTCTGGGACAGCCACAAAGCTAGAAACACCACGGGCTTACATGCCGAGAACTCCATTTGAGGATAGATCCATGGCTAGTTTGTAGCTAGATTGGACCGAGTAACGCCCATCATTAGAATAGTGTCAAATAAACACGTCCTCACAACCGAATCGGCTAATAGGAATCTTACAAATTTCTGAAATATCTTAATGGTTAAAGCACTGATTAAGCAGGTTCATATTCCATCTATGGTGGTCATCAATGAGGTCCCTAACCTTAGTGAGATTAGGACAGGGAGGAGACAAAATTTTAAAATGATTCGGTCTAGGTATCTACGAGTCCTTCCAAATAAGGTTCATTTTTAAATTATTTTAAGTTTATAGTTGCCATTCTTCTCTTTTTAACTTTGAAGAACCTAAATGTTGCTATGATAAATTTTTTTTGACAGGTTCAATCGATACTCATAGACATGTTTAAGTGGCTCATAATGTCTTGTTGCAAGCTAAAAGGGGAGGGTAGTCATGGTATTAAAGATCTTTGCATTCTAGACAAGGCATTATAAAAAACTCACTTGAAGTTTGTTGATGGATGATTATTTATTTTTGCTTATCTTTATGCCCATTTCATTATCAAATGCCAAGACCATGATATGTCTCATCTTCTGTTTGGCTTGACCTAAAATACCATTATGTTGTTTCAATGTTCGAGTCTAGGTAGTTGATTAGTCATCACTCCAAACTTCAATTTTGGCTGGACAACTAGGTTGAAAACTCTATTGATTACGTTGTTGGAGGGTCGTCAGTTGTTGCAACTAGAGGTGTCAAACGAGACGGCCCAGCACGGCAAGGCACGACTTCCTCGTGAACAATTGTGGCCCGACAAAACATCACAACACAACACACTTTGGCACGCGACTGTTAAGTGTGTCGAGCCTTAAGTATGACAAGCCTTAATTGTGCCACCTAAGCGCGGGTCCTAGCCTTACGTGTAATATATCGTCACGCCCGTCTGAGTCGATTCATCTTGATACAATAAATAAATGAATTGAAATTAGATGCCAGATAATATAGTTAGATCATCTATATATATATCGATAATTTTATATTAAAGTGGTTTAAGGGAGAGAAACTTTTAATTTCTCAAATGAGATATTCCACCAATTTTTCCTTTGCTTTATTTACATAATAAATTTTATAATTAGTTTATAATTAAATATGTATAGAAACACAAATAATGTCCGTAAAGATTAATTTTAAGATATTTTTACATGCACAGAATAATTATATTTTAATTTTTCATATTTATCTGTTACTGATTTGTAAAATTTATATTATGTAATATTTATGTTGCTAGCAACATGTTATATAAATGAATTTAAAGAAGTGTTGAATATATTTTTTAACAATCTATTCATGATATAATCATTTTTTAGAAATGTGATAAATTGATAAAAAAAATCATTTTCTATAACATTTAAAAGAAGTACCATATAGTATAGTTTAAAACATTTAATTTTTAATTTAACACATCTTACTTTATGTACACTATATTCTAGCGCCAAATTTTTAATATATACAATATTTAAATTTTTTATTCTAACATTTTTAATAACTCCTTGGGTAACTCATTTTTATATATAACGTATAAGGTATATTGTTTTAAGATGATCTCAAGTTATTTAATCATAGAGTTTGATTGATACTTTATTTAATTTAATGTACAATATAAATTTAATTTCATAAATATTAAAAATTAGTACATTTTCTCTTACTGTATTAAAAAGAAGCAAAATGAATATATTAAATTTTTTTATTCTCCATTTTACCTTTTGAAGTTTCTTAAAATATAATACAACTTAGATACTTCACATTTTCTCAGTTAATTCTTAAATGAAACTTTATTTATCCATAATAATTTGTTTATTAATAGTTAGTAAAATTAAATACATGAATGTCTGTATATATGAAAGATCCGGTATACAACAAATATTTATTTTTAAGTAAATAATAATTTGTTCGTAAAAATTTATAAATTAATATTTTGATAATATTTATATTATTAGGAATACGAAAATTGATATAAATAGACTATTTTAAGAAGATAAATTATTCCTTAATATGATAGTTATTCTTTGAAAATATAATAAATTGATCAAATAAAATAATTTTCAATGTTATTCAAAAAGGAGTGCTACAGATTGTAATTTCAACATTATAAACAAGGTAATGTATTTATCTATTAAGGAATATTATACTTTACCTTCTCAACTATCACTAATAGACACTTTAAAGCCTAAACTTTAAAATTTTATAGTTTAAACCCTAAACTATCAGAAACTCACAATTTTAACATTATATATAACTATGTATACTGCACAATAGTTATTTAACAAAATGATGTCGTATCTCCTATTTGAATAATAGTTATTTAACTATGTATACTGCACAATAGTTGTTTAAAAAAATGATGTCTATCTGAGTCGGCGTCATTTTATCTATTAGGAATAACCTAATTAAGAATGATGTCATCTCAGATAGGAAAAACAATATCATCTTGTTAAAAAATAACTTGCAGTAGACATAGTTATATATAGGATTAAAATTGTGAGCTTTAGATAGTTTAGGAGTTTAAACTATAACGTTTTAAAATTTAAGTTTTAAAGTGTCTATTAGTGATAATTTGAAGAGGTAAAATATAAATTTTTATATTTATTATTTCTATTTTATTTTTAGTTTAGATTTTTTATAAATCTTCAAACGATGTATATATTTTAACGTTAATATTAGTTTTAAATCTTACATATGTTTAAATTGGATTAACAAATGTGAAGCATGTAGTTTTTGACTAGTAACTTATAAATGTAATTACAATTCTTTTAATTAGAAACTTACAAATCTTTATTATTTCTTTATATATTTATCAGAACAAATTAAGCGCATCTCAAATAAATTTACACTTATTCAATTTATCAATCATTGCTAAATATTTATAAAATTTATAAAATATATATATAATGTGAATTTAATTTTTCAAATTTAAAAATTAACTAAATAAAATAATTAAATTAATAAAAATTCTAGCTAAGCACAACAGCGGGTTGTTGAGCCATTGCCCTACCTGTTATGTCACGCATAAGCAAGGCAATTGACCTACCTGCTATGTCATGCATAAGCACAACAGCGGGTTGTTGGGCCATGCTTAGCACGGCCCGTGTTTTAAGCGAGTCTTGCCAGGCCTGACACGGTCATTTAGTGTGACGACCCTGACCCGACACGTCAAGTTTTGCATGTCCGGTTGTGTCAGGCTATCAAAAAATTATTCAGCATATCAAAGGCATGAGGATGTGCATCTAGCCTCACTCGACACACATAATTTTATGCTAGATCGAGTATAACATACACGTTATCCGAGTCAGGCTACATGGCCAATGGGTGGCTTGACATTTATTGACACCCCTAGTTGCAACCTCCTTTGGAGTCTCATAGAGATGTTTACACATATACAGTAGGTTGGAATCTCCCTGCATCATTTCGTTCTTCTCACCCGGTGCTTACTTTTAAGATTGGGGGAGTGGTGGTAAGCTTTCATCCTGACTTGCTAGTTTAGACGTGTTCTTTTGATGGTTTCGTTTCCTGTTCGACCACCTATGCCTCTCTTCTGAGGTTGAGAGTTTAGTTAGGTAGGGTAAACAAAGTTGGATGACATTTATTCTAACATCTTGACCAGTCTTTGCTTGACACTTATTTCATCGGAAGATTCCTACTGAATTTATGTTGCGTGAGCTTTTCCTTCATGTTGTTTCCTTTTTTATGCCACAAAGGAAGACTTACGCCATGTACTCCTTTTAATCCAATCCATATAATGTCTTTTTCGGGAGTCATAAGGACCGCCATTGCATAACCATTCATCAACGGAAGGTGCTTCCCATAACGGGTAAAAATGAAACCATATAGCTACAAAGTAAGAATAATGGTCACGGAAATAATATTATTTTCGTAAAGTAAAGATCTAGAAACAGGTTCACGAATGCCATTTCTAGAGTGTGCTTTTTATCATGTGTTGTGGGATGCAATGTCAACTAATTTTGTCATGAGATGATGATGGTCTCTTTTAGCATGCAGTTGAAGACTCTTTGAATGGCTTCTATTATACCACCTTCTGGGTAGTTGTTTTCCTGTAACCAAGTCACATTTTAAAGTAAGTAACATGTTTCTGTTGCCATTTTTGTTGGTTTGGCGTAATGTTTGTAAAGCGAATTCAATATTGGACGACGTATAATTGATAGATGAGTTTATGAGTTATGAATCTTCAGCAGTTTCATGTTTCAGGTCGTCCTTCTAGGGTCCTTTTTATTTTGGAAATTGTTTGGCAGCCACACATCCAAGTGGATTAAGCTTAAGATGGATGAAATAACATTCGGTAGCCCTGGCCATGCTAGTTTGGAGATGTTTTTTGAACTTTTGGATGCTTTGTTAAAGGTTTTTGTTATTTCCCTTAGCATTTGCTTTACTTTCGAGTTTGAGTAGACCACTGCCGTACGCAATTATTTGTGCTTGGACCTTTGATTCAATGTATTTTGTATTTATTTTTCATTATCGTTCTCGCAAAGTTTTCTGGCATTAGTGCCCTACATGAGATACATGTTTGGTTTTTCTCTCTCAAATAGACTTTGTTCTCACTCACATTTAATGGGAGGGTAACCAAGTTACAGATTACTTAACATTTAGGAGTCTCGGTATCATTACTCTTATATGGTGGTGGATGACTATGAAGTTTTATTATTCTTTTATTTCTCATGATGTTTATAACAGACATTTTCATTACGCATTGTTATTTATTTATTTTTGTATTCTCTTGTTGACTCTTTTATTTTTTCAAATAATATATTCAGATGTGGTAGTTATTTATCACCAATAATATATTAAGATGCTAAGGAGGTGTTAGCTTAATTAATATATCTTGATGCATCTATTGACTTATATCACCAATAATCCTATATAAAAAATGGATGTAACAAAATGGTTGAAAACTAACTTAAATTTGTTTACAATCTAATGTAAAGGACAAATATTTAGTTTAGGTACCCTTATTTGGAAAATTTTACAATGTCGGGCTGACATTGATGTCGGGGTAGTTCAACAAAATATTGAAGTGGTTCAATAAAACATATTAGAGATTCAACTAATGTGTTTTGAGGTTCAACAAATAGGGGGTTCAACAAATTTTTTGGAGTTCAATAAAATATATTTATGGTGCAATAAAAAACTCCGGTATCAATATCGGGCTAGCATTGAAGAGTGACCCTTTTATTAATGACATTTTCTTACGTCGGTGTACAACTCTTATTTATTGAAGTTATTATATTACGACACTATCAAGAACCAGTACTTGCCTTGCAAATTCGAGCTACCCAATAGTAGAAGAAAGAACATACAAACAAGGGCATAAATGCATAAAGAATGATCCCTATAATAGTTAGGAAATGTAGATACTTGCCGTATAGTTTCTAACAAAAAACAAAGGACCTAATAATTCAAAGAAGAAACTTTATACAAAATGAAATATAGGGTGTACAATGTTATGACCAATTAGGTTCTGGATAGAAAAAATTTATCATTCTTATATAAATTGCTTTACAATCCAAAAGAATCAATGAACATGTACAACTAGGATTTATGATTGTAAGCGAAATCGCAAACATTGAAATGTGCTCTTTTGTATTGTTTGATCGATGCTGAAAAGATGTCAAAATCATAACTCATCAAGTGTGATAAATGTGTCGTGACAAATTTTTCATTCAAAATTTCTCCTATGCCACATTAACCATATACAATCATAATGGACTTGAAATTTGTGTGGACCACATTCCAGTGACAAGGAGTAGCAATTCTCACCGCATGCCTTACATTTAGCATAATTCTTCGCCGCCTCTTCAACGAGAGTGAGAGTGTCTGAGTGAAAGTCAAATCGGACAGTGAATCCAGGCCTCAAATGTAAATACTTACCAAGAAGGCAATGAGGATGAGCAGAGAAATCACATTCTTCACAATAGTAGTACCAATAGTTTATGTCTCTTTCTTCTTCGCAAATTTCACAATAATATTCATCAGAACCGATTCGAGTGATATTAGTTAGTTTGAGGACATGTTTGTCATATCTGTGTCTAGCCACTAGTGGTAGAGTGGCGCACCTATAGTCCATAATGAAATCATCACCCTCCGGACATACAAGTACATATGTCGATATACATCCACAAGCATTGCATTTCTCATATTGCCTTGTGGAAGGCGTGAACAAAAGGTGTTCATGAAGTGGATGTTTTAGTTCCTCTGGTATCGAAGCACAACGAATGTCAAGCTTGTAATCACAATCCTTACACACGTACTCAAAGCCATGGAATGAACAATCACAACCATTACATGTGATCTCAAATCGTTCCTTTGTCAAATTCGTTAACATGAGTGTAAGAGGGTGAGGATGGAGTGGGTGTTTAATCATCAAAGGTACTTCCCCGCATGTTTTGTGGAGATAAAAATTGCATTCTCCACAACTATAATAGGGAACAGAGATGGGTCGTGCACAACCATCACAATGTTTCTTAATGGTAAGTTTCTCATCATTGAGAATCAAAGAATGTTTATGACTAAAATGTTCCAACTTTTGACCTCTTTCCTCTTCTTCCAGTTTTGTCTCATAGACAAAATCATCTATGAACGTGTAAAATTTTTTGGATAACTCCTCCATGGATGCAACCAGGTCTTGGTTTTCTTCAATAAATGGAGATTCTATATCCACAATTCTTAGCATCCTCGCACATTCCAAGTGAGATGCATATTTGCATTGGGAACAGTAGTAAGCTGCATATTTAGCATCCACCTTCTTGTAACAGAGTTTGCATACAACGTTGTCTGGTTGGTTGATGACTTCATTTAACAAGTAGACAAGATTGAGTATGTGACGATGTTGTCTTACACTGAGCATTCCTGGTGATTGAGCACACTCTCTGTGAGCAAAGAGATGACAGATAGTACAAAGCCAAGGGTGTACTTTGTCTTTTTTGCCACAAACTTGACAAGCGAAATCGATTAACTTTTGCAACATGGTGAAATCGTGTTGGTGATCTTCTTCCACATTGGACAATGACAACGAACATTTCACGTCGAGAGAATAATTGCACTGAAAGCAACAATAGACGAACTTCTTCAATTCACGATCACATATTTTGCATGAACTTTCATTCTGGCTCCATGGTCTCGTTGGAAAGAGAAAAAGAGGGTGATCTGGAAGATGAAGGTTGCATTTTATGACGCTCGGTAGCTCGGCGCAGGATTTATGAATGGTGAATTAGCATTTCGAGCAATCATAGTAAGGAGATGAAACCAACTCCTGGCATAGACCACAATATTGAGCTTCACCTGCATATTTTTGCACATCTTCCTCTAAAGTCAATGAGCACCAATGGCTTAAATGTACCATCTCCCCATCACCCTTTCTTATCCAACTTGTTTCTGGACTCAGCTGAACGCATGGAATGTGAATTTTAATCTTGCATGCGTTACAAAAGTAAGAAAGACCCTTTGAAACTGCCGAACAACGATCACAACAGACAGATTTACCAAAGATTCCAAAAGATAAACGGAAAATGTGTTGAGGATGGAAGGGTAGGTGCTGAATGAGTGGTAGCTCAGCACAAGATTTATGAAGTCTAAAGACACACTGATTGCAATCATAATAGAAAGGATCAGAAATGACTCTCTCACAACCAGAGCAAAGTAAACTATCTTCCCCTTCATTGAAGATCAATGGATGCTCATGGCTGAAGTGTAGGATTTGCTCTGTATCTCCTATTCTCTTAACAGAACTTGCTTTCGGATCTGAAAGAGCACATTTGATATGGAGATCAAAATTGCAATGACTACAATGGTAGACAAAGCTCTGGCAAACTTGGTGACAAGCCAAACAAATGCACGACCTTCCCACCTCATTATAAGGTGAGCTAGCAAAGAGAGAAAGAGGGTGTTGAGAATGTAAAGGATATTCCCTTTGGAGAGGTAGCTCGGCGCATGATTTATGAAGGTAGAAGTAGCAGTCGGAGCAAATGTAGATAGGCCCAGATAGTACTGCATCCTCGCATGCCGAGCAAAATACTTGACTCTCACACCAATCTTCTGAGTAGTCTTCGACGAAGAACAGAGGATGGTCATGTAAGTGTTGAAGCTCCCATCTAAATTGTAAGACAGATTACATTTGTTCTAATCCGAAGAAATTTGTTCTCAGTTGCCAATACCTCTATAAATTGTGAGTAATATCATCATCAATGATGTATTTAGATGTACATTTGGCACTCAAAGATATGCCTAGGTGACGCCTACATGGCACGATAATGTCGAAGTTGGATAAGTAGCAAATATACTTGTAAGTTACACATCTCTCACGTTCTCAAACATACTTGTCATAGACTAGATCACCCAAATCACACATCACTCGAAAACTCTTAAACAACCTCAAAAAATTAAGTTGTTTAGTTAAGATTTATATTAAAATTTACTTTTAGTATTAGAATTTACTTTTAATTTTATTATTTTATATTAGAATTTACTTTTAATATTGTCGTTTACGTATAGACCTTGAAATTTTTTTAAGGGTCATAATACACCGAGAACAAGATTACGTTATCAGTAATCTCAAAAATTTATACCGTTAAGTTAAGACCAAGTAATGTACTTAAATTAATTTGAAACTGGTAAATTTAGTACTTCAAAAAGTTTAATTTTGTTGATTTTGACACTTTAACTCATAAATTCCAACTAACAAGTAATGTTACAATTGAACATCATTTGTTAACTTTTTCATGATACAAGTGACGTTCATATGATTCTTCTTCTATAAATCATTGTAAGCTTTTTACTCTAAAACTGGTTTATTTTGCGCTATCCTATTCTATAATCCTATTATAATATTTTTGTAATTGAATTACGATATTTGTTTGGAGTAATTTTTAAATAAGACGCAATCTTAATTTGTAATCATTTAAGATAATTGAATTACAGAATAAAATAAAAATAATCACAGATTACAATGTCATCGCAATCATATATCAACAAAATTACTTTCCTACCCTCATTGAAATATTTGTTATTCCACGCTTTCTCTCACTTTATTAGTTTAATTAAAAATAATTTTATTAATATTTAGTCTAGCATTATTATTTATTTTGATATTATCAAAATAACAATAAAATTAATTATTTAAATATTAGTAAAATTCAATTTATTAAATTTATTTTAATGTTTTTATTTTATTAATTAAAATATTATTTTATTTTATTATTATAATATTATTTTATTTTATTAATTAAAATATTAATAAAATGTTAAAATTGTTGACATTTTAATTTATTTAAATATTAATTAACATTCATTAAAAATTATGTTAAAATTGCGCATCAAAATATTTTTTAGATAATATATAATAAAAAGATATTTAAGTAACTTCTCATTATTTATACAAATTTACAACAAAAGTTAATAGATACCAAAAATAACAATTATTAATTATCACTCAACACATCATATATTATCACATATCACATCATAGATTATCATACATAACTAAACATGACAATCCTATTTAATAAGTAATTGAATTGCATGTAATTAAATTACCAACAATTGAATTACGATAATCATTCTAGATCACACAATCCGAACGGCCCCTAAAAATAATAAATCCATGACTTTTGCTAATTTCCAACGAAATCACTTAAGGGATGTTGATGAATATAGATATCATGTTTGGCTTAAGCTTATAGGTTACAGTTTATAACTTTTTAACTTAAATAAATTGTTAACTTAATTTTTAAAGGTTGTTTGTTTCAACTCTTGGAAATAAGTGGGTAGCTTAAATAAGTTTAAATATCATAACTTATTAACTTAAAACTTTTAAACTTTTAAAACTTTTAAATTTTTCACATCTCTCCTCTGCTTGGAGAGACTAAAACATAAATTGATTTGAATTCGAGGAATGAGGTAGGTTTAGTTGTGTTGTTTTTCAATTTTCCATGTAAATATAAGATAGATTACATTTCAGACTATTAAAATTTGTTCTAAGTTGCCAATACCACAGAAGATTAAATTGTTGAGTCAAGATGAATTTTGATATTAGAATTTACTTTTAATATCGTCCTGCACGTATCAGTCTTGGAATTTTTCTAAGGGTCATAATATTATTGACGAAAGAATTTGAACTCATGACCCCTTATTTTCTTACTATGTTAAATGATATCTAAAAAAATTATACTCTTAAGTTAAGTTAAGATGAACTTATATACTTAAATTAATTTAAAACTAGTAAATTTCGCATACTAAATAAAAAATCAGTTAAGGAATGTTGACAGTTATAGATACCTTTTTTTGTCAAATAATAAGAATTCCATTAATAGGATAACAGAATACAGACTCCAAAGGCAACCCAATCAAACTGCTAAATGTTATCAACAATACCAGCTACATCACAAGAAAATGGTCTAGAAGAAATAACAGGAAACCGCTCCCTAAGCCCTAAACTAGCAATGGGCGACATTATTACTAGATTTAAAAATAAAATAAAACGAACTAGATAAGACTAGATCTACAATGCTGAATATAAAAAACTAACGAATTAATGTTACTATCAGAAACACTAATATCATCAATCATATTCACAAGACACAAAGCATCAGAGAAAATAGAAATTGATCTATTACACCAATGCTTGACATACTCCAACGCCCACAATAATGAAATAGCTTTTCCCCTAATTGCCGAATCCACGCACTACAAGAAACAATGGCATGAGCGACCAACATTTGAATCGCTGAAACAAGGGCTTGAGCGACCAACATTTTAGTCGCTGAAGCCCCAAAAAGTCGTCGCAAATCCTTTCGCGACCAATAAAAGTTCGTTACGAACTTCGTTGCTTTTGCTTCATCAGCGAAAGTTTTTCACGACGACTTTTAGAAGTCGCCGCGTTAGACTTTTGCGACGAAATAAAAACTGGTCGCGAAAGCCTTTCGCGACCAAAACAAATATTGGTCGCTAAAGTCTTTTGTGACCAAAATAAATATTGGTCGCGAAAACACTTTCGTGACCAACAATAAAGATCGTCGCTGTTTTCGTGACCAACGATAAAGATTGTCGCCAAAATCCTTTGCGGCTAAGAGAAAGTTGGTTGCCAAAGGTTTTTCGCAACCAAAAACAATTTCGTCGCAAAAACCTTTTGCCACCAAATTCTTTTTGCCCCGAAATGCTTTCGTCGATCAAATTTTGCATTACAAAAATACTGCAATAATAAATAATATCACCTGTAATAGCAAATTAACATCATCAGAAAATTTATCAAACCCAAAATTTTCTAAGAAATACATAACATATCGTTAAGATAATATTTCATTACAAAATCCCCGAACCAAATTTCATTATAGGATTTGATTCACAAATGTATCAAAAAAAATAAAGAAGAGAGTATTTAAAGTTTGATGTTAACCACAAAGCTTAACAAATATTCTATAGCCCAAGCAAGTAAGCTTTGTAGTTGACTCTTCATCGACTTGATATGTTTTTTTAGTTCTATATTTTCAACTCCAACTCGACTCTTTTTCTTCGAAAATGCCGGTGGGGCTCCATGTCCAAGATCTCTATTTCGCCCGAGAACTTCTTCAACTATCTCTTCTTTGGAGCGATGTGTGACATCATCAGCGATAGGCTCATCTCGTAAAACGCACATGCGTTCCTGTGTAACATCACAATGAGTTAAAACTAACACTATTGGAGCATCAATTAGAAAGTATTCAAACATCATCATCAAGCACGCTCAGATACAAAGTCAATTCAGAATATATTCAAAAATCATCTAACACGTTCAGATACAAAGTGATAACCCCCCTCCCCCACACACACGAAACTAACACTATTATCAAGACAAGGAGCATCAATTCAGAAGATATTCAAAAACCATCTAACACGCTCAGATACACTATTGGAGCATCAATTAGAAAGTATTCAAATATCATCATCAAACAAGCTCGGATACAATGGCTTGAGCGACCAACATTTGGATCGCTGAAACAAGGGCTTGAGCGACCAACATTTTAGTCGCTGAAGCCCCAAAAAGTGGTAGCAAATCCTTTCGCGACCAATAAAAGTTCGTTGCGAACTTCGTTGCTTTTGCTTCATCAGCGAAAGTTTTTCACGACGACTTTTAGAAGTCGTCGCGTTAGACTTTTGCGACGAAATAAAAACTGGTCGCGAAAGCCTTTCGCAACCAAAACAAATATTGGTCGCTAAAGTCTTTGGTGACCAAAATAAATATTGGTCGCGAAAACACTTTCGTGACCAACAATAAAGATCGTCGCTGTTTTCGTGACCAACAATAAAGATCGTCGCCAAAATTCTTTGCGGCTAAGAGAAAGTTGGTTGCCAAAGGTTTTTCGCGACCAAAAACAATTTCGTCGCAAAAACCTTTTGCCACCAAATTCTTTTTTCCCCGAAATGCTTTCGTCGACCAAATTTTGCATTACAAAAATACTGCAATAATAAATAATATCACCTGCAATAGCAAATTAACATCATCAGAAAATTTATCAAACCAAAAATTTTCTAAGAAATACATAGCATAGTGATAGGTCCCCACTCCCCCCCCCCCCCCCCCCC
>QANY01011362.1:7129-42814 GCA_003255025.1 Datisca glomerata | reverse complement strand
CCAACACACACATTGAAACTAACACTATTATCAAGACAATGAGCATCAATTCAGAAGATACTCAAAAATCATCTAACACGCTCAGATGCAAAGTGATAACCTCATCACCCCCACCCACACCACATTCACATTGAAACTAACACTATTATCAAGATAAAGAACATCAATTCAGAATATAATCAAGAGGGGTTACTCACATATCTTTTGTGAGCCGTATCATTCTGCCAACCTTTTGTAGCAGTGAAATGCGTGTTGTAAAACATTTCAATTCGAGTAGGTGCTACCCCAATTGAAGATTCCTATCCAAAATGCAACAAAAGTTGAGTCATTAATTATTCTATACTAAACATTATTAAGAGTAGTGAAACAATATTTTGATTCACCTGACAAAATCGATGATAAAAAAAAGATACACTCCCTCCGATTGTATGGAAGGTTTTGCCGGCTTTGAGAATTGGTTTTTGAGCATGCCTATATAATAAATGAGTTTTATGATTGAAATAATTAGTCAAATAACCAAAATGTAATAAATAAGCTTTGATAATAGGAATTACCTCAAATTTCTCCTGCTCACAAACTGTGCATAGCCAATTCCAATCATCCTGTGATACACCCTTATAAGGAAGTCGTTGTGCTACTATTAGATCTTTGAATTTTATTATAATGCCTATGCAATGTGTACTTGTATCCCTTGTATGTGTTCGTTGCTTCAAATTTAATCCAATCGATCATAGCATTATTGGTTGGTTCAAAAGTAAAATAGACCTACAATACTCTTTTAGTATCAGTCACGCAATAAAGAAAATAAAAAAGTAAATAGATGTATCATTATTACCTGCAGCCTATCAATTATAACTGCCAGGAATTCTTCAAGTACATTGGACCAACCCTCATATTGAAGTGGTATGAATTGTCGTACGAGGGCACCAATCTGAAGGTTGAATTGGACGGTCCACTTTCCAACAGGTCTAAAAACACTGGGAGGAGGAGTATCGATTGGTAATTTTCCAAACTAGCTCACTAACCTCTCCAACTCAATCCTTCTTGTTGGCCCGCGAAACCTTCTAGAACTCCCTGAAGAAGATGAAACCCCTACAAAAAATCAAAGAATAAGAAACCATTATAATAAGAACTATTACAAAGTGTATATACCTGAATAAGAACCATATTCTTCAGTAGAAGATCCTACAACAGTATCTAAATTTGGAATAGGTGTATTTCTTCCGGGAGACATTATTAACTTATATAAAGATAAGTGGCATGAAAGAAGATCATAAACAAGTTATTGCTTACAAAATAAATTAAAGCAAATTTAAAAAGAAATGAATGAATATTTTACGCTAACAGGCTCACCGTTACTTTAAAATTCAATCTATATCATCATCACTTAGTATAATATCACCTGAATCATCATCATAATTAACTAAAGTGTCATCTTCATTGTCATCGTCATCAATAAAATCAATATCTTCAATATTTATATCTCCCACTCCAATAACATTTGCATCTATTTAAGAAGGTTCCACATCATGCCTGCAAAAATTGTATTGTTTCTGACTCATCTAGATCGATAGCTGGCAAAGTTATTTCAGTAGGCCCTATGACTTCATCTTGTTCTATCTCTGGTTCTATCTTAGGAACATCCCATAAATGTCTATGTTGAGCCTTTTGCACCACTTTCCAATTGACTACAAATTTGCAATCATCAACATAAAAGATTTGTTGTGCTTGTGATGCGAGAATAAAATGCTGATTTTCATACCAAGTTTGGCTCACATTTACGCAAGTGAAACCAATATCTCTTTTCACTCTGTTTCTTTTTGTATTTGTGTCAAACCATTCACATCTAAATAATATAACTTTTCTTTCTCGTACATACTGTATCTCAATCACTTCTTTTAACCTACCAAAAAATTCAGTCTCTTCTCCATCATGTTCTCCTGGAACTACTAAGCCACTATTTTGGGTTGTTCGGTGATGATCACTATCTATATTATGGTATCGAATGTCATTGACAGTACAACCAGAATATGACCTGACATGATTATCTGTGTATGTCTGATTTCCATGCTCCTAGATTGAACTACTATAGCTTCAAAAATGTATCTATAGTGTTTAAATCTGGTTGGATATTGTTGTGTGGATAGATAACGGGTTTTTATCTCCCATGATCTTCCATCCATTTTTCATCATTCGGTTCAATTATGAGGATTAGTTCATCAGATATTCGGTTAATAATATACTATTCTGATGTCAAGAAGACTTCTTTCGTACTCTTGCGAGTAGCCTCTTGTACACTGGGGAATTCTGATGGCCAGAAAATCCCATCATTCGGATATTGTAGATTTGTTCTGCCACGTCCGCCCCCACGAGAGCTGCGGCCTCTTCCTCGGTTATTCATCATTGGATTTTGTTCCCTGTAAATACTCACGGGTTAGAAACTCAGGAAGAGAATTTTGTTCACCTTTAATATATTCAATATCAAAATCAAATACAGATAAAATACTCTGTCATGATGCTAATATTTGTTTCGATGCAAGATTTTGTACATCTTTTTTGAAAATCTGTTTTGCAGCAGAGCAGTCAACACGGATAATAAAATGTTGATTCAACAGATCATCTTGAAATTTTAATACACATTTCACAATTGCTAAACATTCTTGTTTAATTGTCGGATAATTTTTTGTTGGTCCTTTCCAAGTAACAGAGGTGAATCTTAATAAATCTTCTTTATGAGTTTGGGGATTTATCTGTTTTAGAATATCTCCATAACCTAGGTTAGAGGCACCAGTTTCTACAATTTTATGCCATGTTGGGTGTGGTAGAGCTAGACATTGTAATTATTTAATTTTAGCTTTAATATTCTTAACTGCTAATGTAAGATCTGATGTCCAATGTATAGGTTTTTTTTGAAGTCTCTTATTCAACAGAGCAGTATCCTGAGCTAGTTGGGGATAAAAGTCACGGATATAGTTCAGACTTCCTAAGAATCTTTGTAATTGTGTTTTATCTTTAATTTCATCTGAAAATTTAGATGCAAAATCTATACTACGGTTAATGGAAATAATAGTGCCATTAGAAACGTTATGGCCTAAGAATCTAACTGTTGTTTGGAATAATTTCATTTTAGTAGCAGATAATACTAAACCATTTCAGATAATCACATTCTTAAGAATATTAAGATGTTTAAAATGCTGGTCTATGAATGATGAGAAGATTAAGACATCATCAATGTAACAGATAATAAATGCAGTGTAAGCATTTAAAATATCATTCATGATATGCTGGAATTCAGATGGACCATTTTTGACACCAAATGGTAACACATTCCATTCAAAATGGCCAAAAGGTACTGTAAAAGAAGTTTTATACCTGTCTGCTTCAGCTATTTGGATTTGCCAAAATCCTGATTTCAGATCAAATTTTGAAAAGATCACAGAATCATAAAGTCTATCAAGTAAATCTTTTTTATTCGGGTTGTGATATCTAATCCATTGTAATGCATCGTTTAATGGTTTATAATTGATCGCTAATCTAGGTGATCCTCTTTCTATCTCAGCATTTTTATTTACATAGAAACCAGTACAACTCTAAGGAGATTTACTAGGTCTATTTAATTTCTTTGCTAACAGAGATTCAATGTCAGTTTTGTAGAGTTCTAAATATTCCTTTTTCATTTGGCTGGGTCTAGATTTGGTAGGAATATTTTTCTCATTGAAGTCTGGATGATATGGTAAGGAGATAATGTGTTTCTTTCTATCCCTACCCAAAAGGCATTAGGGATTCACTACAAGTGTCAGATTGGAATTTATCAAGAATAGTGTGAATTTTCTTTTGTATTGCGGGTTATTGAATACGTTGGTCAATTGTCAAAAGGTGTATTTCTTTTTGTAATAAATTAATCTGATTTGTCTTATTATCAATCAGATGTCTGATAATATCTACTTCCTTAATATATGGTTTGGTGATGAATTCAAAAGTAATGTCAATAGTATGAATAACTGTATGGATACCAGAGGTATCAATTCTGGTAATAGGCATAATTGAATTGAGGAAAGGATTGCCTAAGATAATGCTTTGTGTCATATTCTTAATGAGCACAAATGAAGCAGGTATGCAAACTCCCTGTTTGCAGATAAACGCTTATGGTATTTTGTACTGAATTCTCATAGAATTCCCACTGACGCTTGTGAGAGATTGAGTGGTTTTATGAAAATATTTTAGCGGGATTAATCCTTCATGAATGCAGTTCATATCTGCACCACTATCTACTAAGACAATGGCTTCAGTAATGAGAAAATCAGGTTTGATTACTAAGGTAATCTTTGTATACCATTTCTGGAAGGTGACCTGGTTTAAAAGGAATATATACGAATTATTTTCGTTTGTCTGATCTGGTGAGATCTGAGAAGGTTGATCTGGAGAGGTTAAAGTCTACTCCAACTTGGACTTTCTTGATATATTGAAATTTGCTTCATCTTATAATTTCTTGAAATGTCTATTTTTTATTGTTAGAGTTTTAACATTTTGCTAAGGATAAATTCCTCTATTTTACGTATTCAACCATTGATTTGAAGGTATGGCGATTCTGCCATGAAAAAAATCTTCTTTCTTTCTTCTTTTTTTTTTTTTAAATTTTTTCATTCATTCATTCATCATTACTGATATTGATGTCTTCAAATGGATTTTTGATTCATAGAATGCATCATAAGCCTGTTGTGATAAGACACAGCCCTTTTTAAAGTTTGGGTCTTCAATTGTTGAAGGGCAGCCTTTTTGGTGGATTGAGATTTTTAGGTATTTGGTTTAATTGAATGACTTGACTCTACAGAGGATTGCAAGTCAGAATTATTATTATCTTCTAAAAGAAGAATCATTTCTTGGATTAATTTTTGCTTGAGCTTGGATTTGGGTTTTGTGGATTTTGAATTTCCCTTGGAGGAAATGGGCTTGAACTCCTTAGAAGAATTTAAATGAGTTTGTTTAGTTTATGGATTTTGGTCAATGAGCTCATTAATTATTAGTGGGGTCTGTACAAAAGGGTTTGCTAATTTTAGGATAGGGCGAGTGGCCCAATTCAACCTTAATACGTGTAATAGGTTTAGAGAAACCTATAAATAGATCAAAGAAAAATTATCCTTGTTGAATGGAATTCATTTATGCCAAAATTTAGGACTGATATATTTATCCTTCATTATATCGAAGCTATTTATGAAAAAATATTAAATTCATCTCTAAAACTAAATGGGTCAAAGAATTAAGATTCCAGTTGAGTAGCTCTTAGTAATCACCCACCTGAAAAAATCATTATTAATCATAAAAATTCTTTAGTTACTGTCTCTCCTTTTAAGATTTCTAATAAGGACGATCATAATAAAAAGATTGTTGAACAACTTAATTACACTAACTAAAGTTTAATAATAATAAGAAAATTATTAGATAAAATTGAGAATAATGTTGATAATCTTCATGTACCTAGTTCTGTCAATCCCCTGAAAGACACTATTTTAATAAATCTTTAAGATTTCTAATAAGATTGATCAAATGCTTCAAGAACTTAAAATTAAGTCTACTTAGACATCTTCTGTTAAGGTGATTAACCAAGACCATGATTCTGATTTTGATAGCCATAGGTTCGATTTTGCCTATGAATCTCTGCCACAATGTAGAAGAAACATTAAAAAATCTTGAGATTAATAAGCTTCAGAGAAAGTGGCATAAAAGGCTCATTCCTCCAGATATTCAAATTACTGAGTCTTTTTTAGTTAATCAATTTTCTGTATCTGCTGAAAAATTATATGAATCGATTATTGATGGGCTTTCAGAACAAGAAGTCCTCAATAAGTTACAACGCATGGCTATGGTTTCCAATAGCTACATCACCGACCATAATTTACCTTATACTGAGGTAATAAAACTCTTAGCCACAAGATTTATAGGAATGTTTTATTCCTGGTGGGAAAAATATTTCACCCAAGAATCCAAAAATGCTATTCTTAGGACAATTAAGATTGATACCGAAGGAAACCCAATTCTTGGTGATGATGAGGAAACAATTCCTGATGCTATTAATAGACTCTTTTCCATAATAATTGAACACTTCATTGAGACACCAAGTAAAATTACTTCGCGTATTCATTATCAATTGACCAATCTTAGATGTCCTACCTTAAGTGATTTTGACTAGTACAAAAATATTTTTTTGTCCAAAGTTATGGGTAGGGAAGATAGTAATCTACCATTCTGGAAAGAAAAATTTATAAATGGCTTATCTAATTTATTTGCCCATAAAATTAGAACCGCCCTTAGTGATGACTTGGGAAACATGGACTATAATAGTCTTACTTATGGTACCATCATCACAACAATACAAAAGGAAGGATTAAAGTTGTGTATTGATATGAAAGTCAATAAACAAATTCAAAAAGAGAAGAAAACTGCCAAATATGATTTAGGCAATTTTTGTGAACAATATAAATTTCTGCTATCGCTCCTTCTAAAAAACATAGGAAAACTTATCACCTAGACTTTAATCATAGGAGAACAATCCTATAGGAGGAGATTTCACAAACAAAGAAATACAAATTTTGACAAATATTTCTCTAAGGATAAAAATCATCCTAAAAGAAAACTCAATAAACGATTTTTTGATAAAAGTAAAATCAAATTTTTAAGTGTGGTCAAAATGATCATTTTTCCAATACATCTCAAGTCAAAAATAAAATTAACCAATTAAAAACTCCTGATGAAGAAAAATAAGATTTATTCTTAATTTTAGAATTCATAGATTACTATGAAACTAGTAATGGAAGATTTAGAAGATTTTGATTCCACTAATTCTTACATTTGAAATCTTCAAGTTCTGATAGTGATTCTCCTAACATCTCTATGAGATGCAAGGATAACTACTGTCAGAAATTCATTAATGTTTTAACTAAAAATGAGGAACAACAAATCTTTTACTAGATTTAATTAGTAGAATTGGGAATCATAAGTTAAAACAAGATTACATTGAAAGACTTAGAAATGTGATCCAAAAGAAAGATGATACTAAGTCTAATAATAATATTGTTATCATTTCCCAAACCATTAAAAAGTTTAATAAAAATAAGAGAACAAATAATGAAATTACTCTTCAAGAACTTCAACAAGAAATAAAATAATATTAAAAATGAAATAAAAGAATTAAAGGATTCAAACTCTAAAATAACAAAAGAATTAAATATTTTAAAAATAGAAAATTTAATTAAGAAACATGAGTCCAGTGAACTAGGAGAACCTAGTAAAACCCCTATTCATTCCAATAATGATCTTGAAGAACCTGTTGTCAACATGCAAGATGATGACAACTTACTTCAAACCCAACCCTCAATCACATCAAACGTAAAAATCGGCACATATTGGTCATAACTAGTATCCAAGACTTTGATTTCACCTCTATATCTCTTATTGACTCAGGAGCTGATTTAAATTATATGCAGGAAGAGTTTATTCCTACCAAGTACTTCAAAAAGATAAGAGAATCTTTGACTTCTGCCAATGATGCTCGCATACATATCAATTATGAAATCTTCAAAGTCAATATTTGTTACTACAATGTATGTTTTAAGACATAATTTGTCTTAGTAAAAAATATTACGGATAAAATTCTCTCAGGATTACCATTCATTTCTCTGTTGTATCTTTTTATAACAGTACATGATGGAATCATCACTTATCCTATGGATAAACCAGTAATATTTAGCCTTTCTCAATAGCTAACATGTGATTAAGGGTTTGAAGGAAGTTGTCATCATCTTATATGTTGACAACTGATTTTTCAAGATCATTATCAGGATGGATAAGGGTTTATTAGGTTCTCCTAGTTAAATGGACTAATGTTTCTTAATTAAATTTTTTATTTTTAAAAGATTTTATTCTTTTATTATTTCAGAGTTTGAATCCTTTCATTCTTCTTCGTACTTAATGTTTTTTTATTTCTTATTAAAGTTCTTGAAATGTAATTTTCTTATCTGTTCTCTTATTTTATTGAATTTTTCAAGAGTTTAAGAAAGAATGACAATATACACACACACAAGTGTACCTATGTATATCATATATATATATAATGAGAGAGAGGGAGGGAGGAAGGGAGGGGGATTTTAGGAAAATTTTCAAAAAGATTACAGCATTTATGAATTATCGGAGTTTCTAATGTTTTTAATTGTCAAAGATAGTAAATGGGTATAATAGGAAGATATGTAGTTTTAGTTAGTGAGCCCCTAAATTTGGCTAGTTTTGATGATTATGAAGCTAGTTTTTGTATTAAGATTCTAAATAGTTGCTAGATGTGTATAAAGTCCTTTATTATAACTCATTTTTATTTTTTTCTTATATTTGTTTATGCTATTTTTATTTATTTCTCTTAAACAATTTCCTTTAAAACACATTATACAAAAAAAACTCTACTTTTTTTTCGTGCGTCGCATACTCGCTCTCTCTCCCTTTCTTTCTATCTATCTATCTCTCTCTCTCTATCTATTGTGTGAGATCTCCATTTCTGTTTCATTTTTATTTTGTGAAAAAAGTAAAATGGAATTGAAGATCCCCATGCCTCTTGCTCATTCAATTGCATATCTCATCAATAGGTAAACAAATAGTTTACTTGTTGTGAATAGATTCTGTACTTATTGTTATGCTACATTATGTTATATTCTAATGTATCATATTTTCCATTTCTCCTATATTTGTCGGACGTTGACTAAAAAATAGATATCATCTTCAGTTTTATAGCAAACCATTTTTGTAGATGAGTATAAAGAAATAAATTCGAACTATCCCCTTCTAATTAAACAATATATTTACCTATTTCAGATTGCGGAAAATAACTTGTAAACTAAACCAATAACATGAAATGAATTTTCAATGATTTCCGCAGATTTATTATGGATTGGAGAAATTTTTAGCAAGTTGAATAAGTTTTAATAGAATTTAGAAAAATACCATAAACAAACATAAGAAAAACAAAATTGATGGGAAGTTACTCTTTGTGGTTACAAAATAAACGAAATAGTAAAATAGTAACTTCATAACTAATTTAAACTTCCTAAACTTAAAAATGCTAATTTTTGCATATATACATATGAATATCATTCTTACATATAAGTTAATAAAAGAGTTATCTACTCATTTGTTAATTTTTTCAACTTTTTTATTAGCATGACCCGTACATGTTTCTATTTTTAACACTTCCAGTTTTTATTCTAATGATAATCCTCTTTAATATTGTGAATTTTTTTTTCTCTTTTAAATAAGTAATATTAGAATCATTAAATAATGTTAACTTACTAGAACTATTTAATACTTGACATTTTTCTAAAACATGATTTTCTCATGGCATTAATCACTATAAGTATTAAAATCATTAATATTAATTCAACTAAGTTTATATTTTAAGAATAAATAAATTTTAAAAGCATTAGAATTTTATTTTAAATTAATATATTTATTCTAAGAAGTAAGAAAATTGAGAATAGTTTCACCTACAGCCTCGATACCTGTCAGGCCTGCCCCTGCCCACATTTTTCTATTTTTCCTATTGATACAATTGTTTGTATCAAAATCTTGAAAGATGCATTTTACATGCATTACCTATTAGGAAACGTCATTTCCTATCACGAGCTAGCATATATTTAGTTAACAATTATATATTACGGGCTATCTAGTATATCTAATGAGTATGGACTTTGTAATGTGTACAAACTACTAGTCAAATTAGAATGGATGAGATTCTAATTGACCTAATATATAAAGAACATTATAGGGTTAGGGTCCTGAGGTAAAAAATCATTCACATTTTTTGTTCTTCTCCTCTTTCTCATCTTAGAGAGATAACCTATTGAGCACTAAAGTGTTGACTGTGGAAGGCCGCTTACCCATCGCGATTCGTCACTGTGGATTCATGTATTCTTGTTCAACTGTATTTCTTCATAATTTGACATGAGATATCCTATATTTATTTATGAATTCATATCTAACTGTAAGATTGATATGGCATCCTAATAGAGGAGTGAATCGGTTGATCATGTTCAATTAAAAAATTTCACACTTAAGTGAAAAATGAATGTTCAAGAATGAAATTCAAGTTTTCATGAGTTTAATACTCGAAAAAATAAATAAATAAGTAATAGATAAAATCATGAAAGTAAGAATAAATGCAATAATATAAATATGGTAAATAAATAAATTATGAAAATTGAAAGTACATAAATTAAGTACGAAAAATAATAACAAGAAAAAAAAGAGAATAAAGAGAAGAAGATAATTTTAGAAAGTTGCAAGTATAAATATCTTAATGATTTTCAGTCTACATGTCTTGTGGTAATTTTTAAGTATGTGCATATATACTTGATTAGATTTATTGTTAACTTCAATACTTTGTTTTCATCAAAAGCTATAACAAAAGCTATCTCATAAAGATATATGACTAACATTAGTGAGTGTTATCAGATTGGTTTTCATGCCACAATGTATACTTGGGTTCACGATTTTTTTTGAATTCTCATTCATAAATTTGGTATGATTAATATTTTGCCCTTTTTTGGACTCAGGGTAGAATCATAAGATGTATGAGTTTAATAATTTAGTTTTGCATGAATTTATGGGGAAATTTTGTCCAATTTGGGTGTTTTCACCATTAAAGATGATCTGAAAATTTTCAGATCACGAGGATTCGCTGGTAAGCGTCGCGGCACCACGTAGGTGTGTAGCAACTCTGGCTCATACAGGAACTGCTGATGCGCGGCTCAAAGCCACTGCGCTACGTGGGCGTGGGCAGCGTCGAATCACAGAGTGAGCAATGCCGCATCACAGCGTGGGCGACGACGCGGCTCTACGCCTTAGGTCCTACGGCGCTGCTAAGCAGCTCCATACATTACTGTTAGTAATGTTCCGTGTCTTAAGGCTCAAATTGCATGAAAGACACACTTGTGAGAATTACATACTCTATACTATCAGATGAGTTATATTTGAATGACATCAAAGGACATATGATGATTTATTGAAACTAAACTGTGCACGTAAACTGAATACAGAAAGTTCTGATGTTCATACAAGTTCTTCAACTTCTTACTCACCATTGTTTTCTCCTCTCTTCTACTTCTAGATCAGATCTTGTAAACTAAAAACTCATTTGAAATATTTAACTTTTGTATTCCTCTAAGTTATGTTTTCAAATGAAATCAACAAGGCCTTTATATAGACTCTACTCTTGCAAAAAAACTGAAAAATAATTAAATCTATCACCCCTTGGCCTTTCATCTACAAACTTTTCATCTACAAAGACTCTTGACCTTTTATGTTTCCACTAACTTCTAAATTGAAAAAACCCACTAAAAAATAACATTTAATGTTTATTCAACAAAACTCCCCTACAAACTTAAATGCTTCTACCATCCGTCATGCCAATCTTTTCTTGCATTTGTCGAGAAGTATTTTCGGTAGCGGTTTTGTGAAGATATCCGCAACTTGATCCTGACTTGCCACATGCACCAATTCCACACTTCCTTCCTTCACATGATCTCAGATAAAGTGAAAACGAACGTCAATGTGTTTGCTTCTTTCATGGTTCACTGGATTCTTTGCCAACTCAAGTGCTGATTTGTTGTCAACTTGAATCATGGTTGCAGCTAGTTTCTTTAGCTCCATCTTGCTCAACAAATTTTTAAGCCATATCGCATGACATACACACCAAGATGCTGCCACATATTCAGCTTCACACGTCGAGAGCGTCACGATCGGTTGCTTCTTTGAAAACCAAGTAAATGCAGTATCTCCCATAAAGAACACATATCCCGATGTACTTTTCCGATCGTCTATGTCTCTGCACCAATCGCTGTCGGAGTAGCCAACCAACTTGTAATCTTCTGCTTTCGAGTAGAATAACCCGAGTGACACCATTCCTTGGATGTACCATAGGATTCGCTTCACCGCCTTCCAATGTGAATAAATCGGCTCCTCCATGAACCGACTTATAATACCGATACTTAATGAAAGATCCGGCCTTGTGCATGTGAGATAGCGAAGGCTTCCTACCAAACTCCGGTATCTACTCGCATCGACACGTTCTCCTCCATCGAACTTCGAGAGTTTTACACCTGGTTCCATTGGTGTTGATACCGGGTTGTAATTTTTCATCTTGTACTTCTTCAAAATCTCTTTTGCATATGTCTCATGTGATACAAAAATACCCGTCTCTACTTGTCTAACCTCCAAACCAAGAAAAAACTTCATCAAGCCAAAATCTGACATCTCAAATTCTCGTGTCATTGTGCCCTTAAACTCTTCTATCATCTCATCATTGTTTCCCATAAAAATGAGGTCATCGACATAAAGAGCAACAAATAACACGTTACCTCCATTCTTCTTTGCGTAAAGGGCATGCTCGTAGGGACATTTCTCGAACCCGTTCTCCTTGAAATATGTATCAATACGTGTATTCCATGCTCGCGGTGCTTGCTTCAACCCGTAAAGCGCCTTATTCAATTTTAGCACCTTCTTCTCTTCTCTGACTTTCATGTACCTGGGTGGTTGTTCGATGTAGACATCTTCTTCGAGCACACCATTCAAGAATGCCGACTTGACATCAATTTGAAATATTGGCCATTTGAATTGAGCAGCTTGTGAAATGAGTAATCGGATTGTCTCCATTCTTGCAATAGGAGCAAACACCTCTTCATAGTCGATTCCTATCTTTTGCTTGTATCCCTTCGCAACAAGTCTCGCCTTGTACCTCATTTGTCGCATCATATAAATCTTGCAAACTTCGCATTTTTTGTTGTTGTGGTTCATCTTCATCATCGGTAGTTTCAGAGTTTGTTGGTATACTTGTTGGTGCAACGACTGATGATTCTCCAACTTCGGTGATAACCTCCGTCGAATTGTTCCAGTCCCACTCGCTTGCTTCATTTACTCGCACATCACGACTCACCATCACCTTCTTGCTTATCAGGTCGAGTAGCTTGTACCCTTTTGTCTTTTCATCATACCCAATAAAAATATACCTTTTGCTTTTATCTTCGAGCTTCATTCTTCGTTGATCTGGTACGTGTGCATAAGCCACACTACCGAACACTTTGAGATGAGAAACCGTCAGCTTTTGTCCGCTCCATGCCTCTTGTGGTGTTTGATCATCTAACTTCACATGTGGACATCGATTTTGTACATAGATGGAACATTGCACGGATTCTCCCAGAATTCCTTCGGCATCTTCTTGCTCTTGAGCATTGATCGAACCATGTCGAGAATAGTCTGGTTCTTCCTCTCGGCCACACCATTTTGTTGAGGAGAGTATGGTGCGACAAGAAATCTCCTTATGCCTTGCTCCTTGCAATACTCCATGAAAGTTGTCGAAGTAATATCGCCACCTCTATCGGATCGTACGGCTTTGATGTGTCTACCAGATGCCTTCTCCACCATCACTTTGAACTTTTTGAACACCTCGAATGCCTCAGATTTTTCTTTCAGAAAATAAACCTAAGTTTTCCGTGAGAAATCATCGATAAAGGTAATGAAGTACCTTTTACCATTGAAAGATTCAGGGGCGATGTCCACATATGTCGATATGAATCAACTCGAGAGTATGTTTAGCTCGATATTCTGCCTTCTTTTGAAACGAGGTTCTCGCTTGCTTGCCAAGCACACATTCTTCATAAAATTTGCCCTCATAGTCCATGTCCGGCAGCCCGTGCACCATGTTCTTCTTTTCTAACTCTTTTAGACCACCTTGATGTAGGTGACCAAAGCAGAGATGCCACAGCGACGCCTTGTCTTCTACGTTGACTCAAACATTTTTCTCGCACACTTCTCAAATTCAGTTTGTACATCTGATTTCTTCCTATCTCGACTAGAGCAACCAGACGCCCTTGCTTGTCCTTCAAGTGTAGTACTCGGTCTTTTAAAAGTATCGAGTAACCTTTCTCTGTGAGTTGCCCCATACTCAAAATGTTGATTTTGAGGTCTGGTACGTAATAAACATCTTGGATTGATCCTATTAAGCCATCCTTTTGTAAGTAACAAACCGTACCTCGGCCTTTGACCTCCACCTATGATGCATCTCCAAATGACACATGACCATCTTCAATCTTTTCTATCTCTTTGAATAGGTACTCGTGACCGCACATATGGTTGCTTGCTCCCGAATCGAGGTACCAAAGAGTGTCATTGTTGATGTTGACTTCATTTTGAGCCATCAAGAGAAGGCCTTCATTCGCTTCGTCTTCCAAGACTAGGTTGGTTGTTTCTTCCACCTTTTTATCGGCTCGACAATGTTTTGCAAAATGCCCCACGTTAGCACAATTATAACATTTGTCGGAGTTGCAATCCTTCGCATAGTGAACATACTTGTAACACTTGTAGCACTCGATGTTGGAATAGTTCGACCGTCCGCCTCTTCCTCGACCGCGTCCTCTTCCATTCCAATTTTGTTGGCTCGACTGTCCCTTCTCCTTATAGTACCTGTCATGACTGCTGCCGTGACCACAGTGACTATTTTCACGACTTCCACGGCCACGCCCTCTACCTCAAAAATTTTGAGAATAGAATACCTTTTCGTCTTTGATTGACGCCTTGGTTTGAAGTGCTTGCTTGAGTGTCTCCTCCTTTTTTTTATTCTTACGTTGTTCGTGTGCCTCGAGAGAACCGGCAAGCTCGTCGACTGTGAGCGTTGCAAGGTCCTTTGACTCTTCTATTGCGCACACAACATTATCAAAATTGTCGGTTAATGATCTCAAAATCTTCTCCACAACTCGCGCATCGATTAACGCTTCACCATTACGAATGAGTTGGTTCACCACGACTTGTACATGCGTGATGTAGTCAGATACACTTTTCAACTCCTTCATCTTCATGCTCTCCAACTCGCCACGAAGAGTTTGGAGACGCACTTGCTTGACTCGGTCGGCTCCTTTGAACACTTTTCCTAAAATGTCCCACGCTTCTTTTGAAGTAGTTGCACCGACAATCTTCTCAAAGCCCGACTCATCAACGGCTCGGAACAACATGTATAATGCCATCTTATCCTTCGCTCGCGCCTCTTTCAACACCTTATTTTGAGCCGCCATATATCCCGTGGTATTTGTTGGTTCTTCGACCACCTCCCATGCATCTTGAGATCTGAGAAGAGCTTTCATTTGAATGCTCCAGTTCTCGTAGTTCTCCTTCGTTAGTCGTGGTAGCGGCATTTGACCCGTCACATTCGCCATTGGCTCTGATACCAATTTGTAAACTAAAAACTCACTTGAAATATTTAACTTTTGTATTCCTCTAAGTTCTGTTTTCAAATGAAATCAACAAGGCATTTATATAGACTCTACTCTTGCAAAAAAAAAACTGAAAAACTATTAAATCTATCACCCCTTGGCCTTTCATCTACAAACCTTTCATCTACAAAGACTCTTGACCTTTTATGTTTCCACTAACTTCTAAATTGAAAAAACTCACTAAAAAATAACATTTAATGCTTATTCGACAGATCTTTCATCTGATTCACCTTCTTAGTAGCCTTTTCCTATTTCTCAGCCATACCTTACAAATCAACTTCCTATTAGTAGAACTCCAAAAGTAAGGTTCCGTGTCTTCAAACCTAAAGCTCTGGTAACTCAATGATTGGGTCTAGACTAGAGGCTACAAACGAGTTCAGTTTGATTGCACTTGTTATGGAGGCTGATATGCATACATGTTATGGAAAAATGAAGTGTTTACAACATTAATTAGGACAAGGATTTCTCCAATTTATCAATGCAGAGAATGTGGAGTGAAAACCCTGTTAGGAGGGATTACAGGCTCTATTTTTATAATGGGGAGATATCAACCATTATGTATTCACAAAAACTTCATACAAATAGAAAAATGATATAGAACCTCTCTGTTAAGATGGAAGAACCCTTAAATGGAGCCCCTCTGCATCTAACAAGAAAGACGAAAAAGCTGCTTTGGGGAAAATTAATGGTTTTTTGTCAATACTTGTGAATAGTCTTTGATCAGTATTTTTATAGAGGAAGCTTTAACAATCTCTGCAACTACCTCTATAACAGATAAATACTTTCCTCGTTATAATAGGAATAGGACCCAATCACTGCACATCATTAGAGCTTAACAGTATGTGCATTAGCTAACCGTGTAACTCATTATAGGTGAGTTCTCAAGCCTATGATCTTATACAGGCTTCTGAATTAGCATTATACAATCAAATGAAGAGCTAGAAGCTCCTTCTCAGAAACTCTCGCCATTGTTCTTTGGAAAGAAAACATAATTGAAAAATTCTAATTGAGCCACATTTAATCTGTGAGCTCATTCTGCTCCTACTCATTCCTTGCTGGCTGTACTTGTCCGTCCCTTTATTCTTAAATCCATCTTCCCATTTCCTTTTTGAACTATCTCCCAATGATAGCCCAAAAATGCAGGATGCGAAGTGCATCAAATTCTTAAAACATAATAAATTCAAAGTATAATGGTGAGAAGAATAAATAAAAACTAACATGAGCAGCAGCAGTAGCGGCAAAGGCAGCCAATGTTGGAGCTGCAAGGAACGGCAGCGACCATGGCAATGTTGATGCCCGTAGAGTAATAATAAAATAAAATACTTGAATTAAATTGCAATTACAATTGAATAATAACAATTGAACGATTACAGAAAAATTAAATGAATAATAATATATGGGAAAAAATAGAAAATTAAATCGGTAGAGACTTGCTGTAACAATGTTCTAATGATGGATTTTTAACTTTCACTACTTGCTTGAAGATTACGGTGAACGTCTTTGCATGATACAACCACCGTGATCGAAGACGTAACAAATGAATGTTTCGATCCTCATAGAACTGAACAATATTTCTTTCTCCCTTTGTTGACCCACGGAAGAATACTTAAGAAAATTGGATGAAATTGATTTCCACTTTCCTTCGTAAAATGATTAAGAAAAAAATGGACCAAAATTGACGCCTTTTCTCTTTCTGTAAATGATGTCAAACAGTGGTCTTTTACCTCTTCCACTATCGAATCACTTTTTGCCATATATAAAGACACGCGGTTTTATCACCTTGGATAAAACCACACCTTCCTTCAATTTAGAGGAAGGTGGCAGTTTCACATCACATGAAACTGCCCTTCACGGACAGATAGCAGTTAATGGGTAGTTTTCTTAGAAATTATCCTCTATACAATGAGCATGTGGCATTTAACTTGATCTATGTAATTATACACCCACAACTGCTGATACACATCATACATATGTTATATTATTAGAGTTTTATCTTGACATGTGGCATACTTGATTTCTACTCACATTACTTTTTAATTTTAATTGTTATTCACACACTTACAACACTAAACTAAGCTTTACTTAATAAAGCTTCAAGCTATTAGCTCCAACAATCCCCCACATTAATGAAAATGTCCTAGACAGATAATGACATCAGGAGAAAGAAATAAATGAGTTTTGCATTGGGAGAGGTATCTTTTGGACTTGAACCTTCCTTAGTGATGATTTATCGGATTTACTCTAAAGAACAGTGAATAACATTTTTGAACTATCCTTCCTCCGAAATAAATCAAGACAATAAATCTCACACTCAACTCATCTTAATACGTTTGAGTTCATACATTTTTATTCATTTTGGTTATGACCATTTATCCTGTCTCATGAGAGTTTTAAAGAGATTGAGCTTTGCACTCTCTCATAGAAGCGACCCCACTTCTACTCTCACATAAGTGACGATGATTAAAAGTATTCTGCTATACTCATCTTACAAGTAAGATATCAACGTCATTAAATACAAAATATATCCTTTTATCGTCGGCAGACAACACACTTTCATTACATTATAGGAATGGGAAGAAACAAAGTTTCTTTATATGTTACATGAATCATTCCTGCTAGTTTGTCTATTGAACCTAGATCTTAGGATCTCCAGTAAACTAGGTTAGGTTCCTACCTAAATGATTCATTGAATAGGCTTTAAGCCCATTCCCCTCGATGTCAGCTTTATAAGCTCTTTCAATAATCTTTTTGTTAAAGGATCTGTCAGATTTTCCTTTGACCTAATAAAGTCAACGAAAATCACACCATTTAAGCAATTATTTAATGGTATTATGTCTACGTCTTATGTGTCTAGACTTACCATTATACACATTATTCTTTGCTCTAAATATGGTAGTCATATTCTCACAATGTACACATATGGCTGACACAGGCTTCAGTCACCCTGGAATGTCTTCCAAAACATTTCTTAGCCATTCGGCTTCTTCGCCAACATTATCGAGTGCTATGAATTCAGATTCTATAGTCGAACGAGCTATACAAGTCTGCTTCATAGACTTCTAAGATATAATTCCACCACCCATGGTAAAAAAATGTCCACTCGTGGATTTAACTTCTAGACTGTCAGATATCAAGTTAGCATCACTAAATCCTTCCAGCACAGATGTATACGTAGCGTAATACAATCCATAGTCAATAGTGTACTTCAAGTATCTAAGCATCCTGACTAGTGCATCCCAGTGATCTCATCTAGGATTACCCGTATATCTTGCAAGACTCCTTACTGAATAGGCTATGTCAGGCCTCGTGCAATTCATGATATACATTAAGCTTTCAATGATCTGAGTACTCCAGCTGAGATATTCTAACTCCATCATTCTTTCTTAACTTACAGTTTGAGTCGAATGGAGTTACAACTGATTTAATTTCAAATTGGTCGAACTTGTTTAGGATCTTTTCTACATAATAAGATTGTGTAAGAATATATTCGTTAAAAGTTCACTTCACTTGAATTCTAAGAATGACATCTGCTGGACCTAAGTCTTTCATGTCAAAGTTGAAACTCAACATCTTCTTGGTAGCAAAATATTATATCCTTATTAGTTCCCATTATGAGCATGTCATCTACGTATAAATATACAAGTCTGCTTCGTAGACTTCTAAGATATAGCTCCACCACCCAGGGTAAAAACATATATGCTCGTAGATTTAGCTTCTAGACTATCAGATATCAAGTTAGCATCACTAAATTCTTCCAGCACAGGTGAATACGTAGCATAATTCAATCCATAGTTAATGGTATACTTCAAGTATCTAAGCACTCTCACTAGTGCATCTCAGTGATCACGTCTAGGACTACTCGTATATCTTGCAAGCCTCCCTACTGAATAGGCCATGCCATGTCAGGCCTCGTGCAATTCATGATATACATTAAGCTTCCAATGATCTGTTAGTACTCCAACTGAGATACTCAAACTCCATCATTCTTTCTCAACTTATAGTTTGACTCGAATAGAGTTACAACTGATTTACTTTCAAATTGGCCGAACTTCTTTTTCTACATAATGAGATTGTGTAAGGATATATTCGTTAGAAGTTCGCTTCACTTGAATTCCAAGAATGACAACTGCTGGACCTAAGTCTTTCATATCAAAGTTGGAACTCAACATCTTCTTGGTAGAAAATATTATATCCTTATTAGTTCCCATTATGAGCATGTAATCTACATATAAATATACTATGACAAAACGTCACTAGTATCTTTAACGTAAACACATTTGTCACAATCATTTATCGAGAAGCCATTCGAAAGCATAGTGTGGTCACATTTTTCATACCACTGCTTCGAGGCTTGTTTTAATCCGTAAAGGGATTTGACAAGCTTACTCACCTTATGTTCTTGGCCCTTGGCCATGAACCCTTCAGGTTGTTCCATGTAAATTTCCTCATCCAGTTCTCCATATAAGTATGTAGTCTTAAATTTCCTCATCATTCTCCATATCAATAGCGAGATAGATTCCATTTTGCAAAATAACACTTGGATATTGGTCGATCTCCCACCTAGGAATAAACCAATAGGCTATAAGTGGATTTTCAAAAGGAAGCTTAGAGCTGATGGTACAATTGACAAGTACACAGCTCGATTGGTAGCTAAAGGTTATCGACAGAAAGAATGTATAGATTTCTTTGAATAATAGCCTCATCATTCTCCATATCAACTGAATAATAGCCTCCTCCAGTTCTCCATATCAATAGCCTCATCATTTTTTGCATAGATTTCATATTTACCTGACCTAATCTAGCATGTCAAATATCACATAACTCAACAATATAAACAGAATATGCATATTTCCATTAATTGAAGCAGAAATTACAGTAGAAACATTAACCTTAAACAAACCACAACCACATATCCCTTATCCACAAACATCCTTCCCTTAGTTAAAACAAACTTGTCAGATTCAATCACAAGTTTAAATCCACTCTTACATAAGAGGGATCCCGAAACCAAATTCCTATGAATGTCTGGCATGTGGAGGACGTCGATGAGAGTGAGTTGTTTACCCGTGGTAAACTTCGATATCACTTTTTTTTTCATTTTTACATCTGCCTCAACGACATTGCCCATGTATAGTTTTTCACCTTCAACTTCTTCATAAGTTGAAAACAGACTTTTGCCACCACAAATGTGCTTAGTAACACCAGTATTAACCCACCAACTCGTGGTACCAATGACAATGCACAATTCAGAAATTGTCGCACATAGGTTATCCATCTCGGTCACATGAACCATGTTCTTATGACCATTGTTAGAGTTTTCCACCGTGTGGTCCTTTTTGAATCGGCAGTATTTTGCTCTGTGACCAGCTTTACCGCACACCCAGCAACTACCCTTGATCTGTTTGTTACTCATACCTTTATTGACGTTTCCGCTGCTACTGCACATAGCCTTCCTTTTGAAGCTTTTTTATTTTGGCTTTCCGGTCTCGACAACGTTCGATTTCATCTCCATGGAATACGAAGGCAGCAGCTTGTGTTCGTTATTCCGGTTGTCTTCTCCGATTCGCAGACGAACCATGAGATCCTCCATTGACATATCATTTCACTTATGCTTCAAATAACTCTTGAACTCTTTCCAGGATGGCGGAAGTTTCTCGATTGTTGCAGCCACTTGGAATGATTCACTGATTATCATTCCCTCATTGATCAGTTCATTGAATAAGATCTGGAGTTCTTCAACTTGACTAACCACCGTATGTTTGTCATCCATCAGATATTTCAAGAATCACCCAACGATGAATTTCTTTATCCCAACGTCCTTAGTCTTATACTTTTTCTCTAACGCTTCCTATAAATCCTTTGATGTCTTGAACGACGAGTATACATTATAGTGACTGTCTACAAGACTGTTCAAGAAGTAGTTTCAGCAGAGAAAATCAGAAGGCTTCCATGCTTCCTGAGCATATATCGTTCCCTTAGTTTGTTTCCCAATCAGTGTGACAGGATATTCTTCATTCAGAATATGAGCCAGGTTCAGTGTCGTAAGATAAAACACCATTTATTGTTGCCATCTCTTGAAATATTCCCCCTTAAACTTCTCTGGTTTCTCAGCATGAGGAACAACATGTGGTTTCTTAGTGTGAGGAACAATGATTATTTTCTCAACGTGGGGAATAGTCACCGTAGCTTTAGTGTCTTGCTCCATCGGTGTGAAATTTCGTCTTTAGATTGTTGGTGCCCGTAAAGCAATAATAAAATAAAATACTTGAATTAAATTGTAACATAATGATTACAGAATAATAACAATTGAACGATTACAGGAAAATTAAATGAATAATTATAAACAGGAAAAAATAAAAAATTAAATCAGTAGAGGCTTGCTGTAGCAATATCCTAAGGATGAATTTTCATCATCTACAGTTTGCTTGGAGACTACGGTGAATGTCTCTGCAGGATACAATCACCTTGATCGAAGATGTAGCAAACGAATGCTTCGATCCTCATAGAACTGAACAATATTTCTTTCTCCCTTTGTTGACTCACGGAAAAACACATAAGAAAATTGGATGAAGTTGGTTTCCATTTTCCTTTGTCTTAGGAAAATGGACCAAAATTGATGCGTTTTCTCTTTCTGTAAGTGATGCCAAACAATGGTCTTTTTCCTCTTCCACTATCGAATCACTTTTTACCATATATAAAGAGATGGTTTTATCACCTTGGATAAAACCACACCTCCCTTCAATTTACGCGAAGGTGGCAATTTCACATGAAACTGCCCCTTTGTGGAAATATAGCAGTTGATGGGTAGTTTCCTTAAAAATTACCCTCTATACAATGGACTTGTGACATTTGATTAAGTCTATGTAATTATACATCATCAACTGTTAATACATATAATCAAACATATGTCATATTATTAGAGCTCTATCTTGACATGTGACAGACTTGATTTCTACTCACATTATTTTTTAATTTTAATTTTCATTCATATACTTACAACACTTAGTTAAGTTTTACTTAATAATAAAGTTTCATGCAATTAGCTCCAACAGGCAGCAGTAGCGAGAGCTGTAGCGGTAGCAACAGCATGAGCACGAGTGGTAGAGGGACGAGACCATACTAGCTTACATGGAGGAATAATTTGGTAATAGTTAGCCACTGAGAGTGTTCCTTAATTCAATTGACTCGGGAACTCTAACAATTCCGTCAGCTGTTTAATGTTCTTTAATTTTAAAGATAATTGCAAATACTAGTCTACGTGCTCACTTCTCTTAATTGGTGTGTTACTTCTAAGTTACTGTAATTGGTTAAGAGTAGGAATAGGGATATCAATTAATATCCCACCATTTTGGCTAAGTCTAGTTTTCTTTCGTTTTCTTTTATCAGTTTTTTTTCGATCTGAAGCTTTGACCAGCCCTTTATGGGTATTACTTCTAACTTGTAATTGCCAAGTTTGGCTTTCCACAAGTACTTGGCCAGTAAAAATGGGAAAACTTTATCATGCCGTGAAAGCGGCATGAATACTGGGTTATTGTGATTCTTAAATTGTATTTGGAGTAATCTAGGCCACACAAAACCCAGTACATAGTAGAATTTTTTTTTGGTTTTTTTGGGGTTCAAATAAATAGTGGGCTCACCAATTACGTAAATGGATTCACCAGTTACGTAGTGGGGTTCACCAAATACGTACAAAAGAATAATTCTTGGAGGGGTTTACCTATTACCTACTGAGGTTCACCAGATACGAAGTGAGATTCACCAATTACGTAGTAGAGTTCACCAAATACGTAAAAAAGAATAATTCTTGGTGGGGTTCAACAATTACATAGTGGGGTTCACCAATTACGTAGTGAGGTTCACCAAATACGTACAAAAAAATAATTCTTGGAGAGATTCACCAATTACGTACTGGGGTTCACCAATTATGTAGTGTGGTTCATCAATTATTTAGTGGAGTTCACCAAATATGTACAAAAGAATAATTCTTGGAGGGGTTCACCAATTACGTAGTGAGGTTCACCAAATACGTACAAATAAATAATTCTTGGAGGGGTCCACCAATTACGTACTGGGTTTATCAATTACGTACTAGGTTCACCAATTACGTAGTGGGGTTCATCAATTATATAGTGGGGCTCACCAAATATGTACAAAAGAATAATTCTTGGAGGGATTCACCAATTACGTAGTGGGGTTCACCAAATACATACAAAATAATAATTCTTGGAGGGGTTCACCAATTACGTAGTGGGACCAATTACGTAATGAGATTCACTAATTATGTAGTGGGGTTCACCAAATACGTACAAAAGAATAGTTCTTGGAGAGGTTCACCAATTACGTACTGGGGTTCACCAAATACATAGTGAGATTCACCAATTACGTAGTGGGGTTCATCAAATACGTACAAAAGAATAATTCTTGGAGGGTTCACCAAATCGTACAAAAGAATAATTCTTGGAGGGGTTCACCAATTACGTAGTGGGGTTCACCAAGTACGTACAAAAGAATAATTCTTGGAGGAGTTCACCAATTACGTAGTGGGGTTCACCAAATACGTACAACCTAATCGCCTCTTTTTAGCCCCTTAATGCCTAGTTTTAGCCCCTAAATGCCTATTTGTAGCCCCTAAACGCTATCCTGAATGTGCCAATGGCCATTGTTGAAGCGAATCACCTGTTTATTGCCTCCAATCGCCTGCTTCAGTCTCCAAACACCATGTTGAAATAGGCGATCGCCAGTCTCCCTCTCAATCGTCACTTTTTTGCTCCAAATCGCCATTTATATGGCTCTAATCGTCATTCTTCACAATTTTCTTTAAAATTGATATTTTTGTAATTAATTACCGTACACCAGGAAAATCATTGATAAAAATAGAAAAAACTCATTATTTCAATGCAAACATTCATGACACTTACTTATTATGTAAAATTAGATTGAATTAATTAAGGATTCTCGAGACAATTGAACATTTATTCATAAACTCGTTAAAAGTTGTCATTGATAATGTTGTTGTGCATTTGTGATCAATATCGAGCGACACGGGTTTTCTCCACATATAATTATAGGTCGTGATATTATGAAGGTCGAGAAATCCTATTTATCGATTTGACGAACATGTATAACCCTGAAGATCAGATTCTATCTATAAATCAAACATATCCGCTAGAAGTTTGAAATTGAATATTAAAATACGAAATTTTAACGTTTAATTTTATATATTATAACCCCATAAAATTTGGAAAACAACCTATTTACGTTTTAATTTTAAAAGAGAGGAATTACAAAAAGTCCCAAAATTAAGACCGAAATAGCTTCCGAGCTTTTGAAAGTACTTAAATAGTATTTTTTGTACCAAAAACTGGTCGCTCTTGTAGATCTCTGAATAAGATTCGATTTGATATCTTAGGGTTCACGTGGTTCCACCCGAGTAAAAAATTATGCCCTTCAGAAATTGATTTACGTGTGCTACAATCCAATATAGAGTATTGGGGCCAAACACCTGTGTGTCTGGCGTTTGGGGCCTAAACGCCACTAACAGGCCCCAAACGCCACAAACACACGTGTTTGGCCCGTGTCACTGTGATATGAGCCAAACGCCTGTTACCATGGCGTTTGGGGCCAAACGAGACCAGCAGGCCTCAAACGCTAGTCATGGTAGGTGAATCGCCAGCCATGACTGGCGTTTGGGACTCAAACGTCAGTCTTGAACGACGACTCGCCATGTAGTGATGGCGTTTAGGTTCTCATTATGGTGTTTGACTCTTAACAATTTTCATACACATTAGCTATATTCACACACTTGGACATTTTACACCCTTAACAATTTTCTTACACTTAGTCATTTTCAAAACTTAGTCATTCTCACAAATTTACTTATTTTCACACATTTAATCATTTTCAAACACTTAGCCGTTTCACAACTTAACCCTTTTTGCAACTTAATCATTTAACACACTAAGTGTATGTAATTTGTGATTTTCATGGGCTTAGTCATTTTCACACAGTTAACAATTTTTACAACTTAACCAATTTTACACACTTAAACATTTTCATACACTTAGTCATTTTCACACACTTAGTCATTCTCACACTTTTGGTCATTTCATACACTTAGACATTTTCATATACTTTATCATAGTTGATAAATTATATATTCACACACTTGATCATTTTCACACATTTTCATATATTTGTCATTTTCATGTAGTTTTTTTGCTACACTGGATCTTTTTACAAGCTTTACCATATTTTCATGCACTAAGACATTTTTCACATACACATAGGTATTTTTATAATTTTTCACATACACTTCGCAATTTTCATCCACTCAGTAATTTTCTCACCCTTTGTTATTTTTATGAATTTGTATAGCCACTTAGCCATACTTTCATGCACTTAGAAATTTTCTCTACTTTGCCATTTTCATGTATGTGTTTTGATGTAACTTAACTATTTTCATGTACTTTATCATTTTCCAAAGGTAGCCCTTTTCACAAAAGTGTTTTGATACACTTAACTATTTTTATACACTTGGTCATTTTCACAAACTTGGTCATTTTCATACCTTTAACCATTTTCACACAGTTACTCATTTTCACATGCTTAGTCATTTTCACACACTTGTCAATTTCCATACACCTATTTTCACATGTACTTGGTCATTCTTATTCCATTTCTTCAAGCTCTCTTCAAAAACTTCACATACTTAATCATGTTCACACTCTTAGCCATTTTTACATAATTGATCATTTTCACATACTAATCTCATTGTAAATCTTTATGAAATAATAACTTGTTGCTGAATAAAAAAAATTTAATTAAGACTTTCCTTTAAAAAAGTAAACCATTCATTGGTATCACTACATATACATATTTTTATTTATTATAGCTTACTTTTTGGTTATAACACAAATATAATGACAGAGAATTTTTAATTGCTTCAGCTGCATCGTTTCATTCCAAGTTGGATATGTACTCTCCTCTTTGTAGATGTTCTTCCATTTCTTCAATTCACCATCATTTAAAAAAATGGTGATGGTACCCAGCCATTGCAATGAGTGCAGCAAACTATGTTAGGGTATCCCAAGCAACTGATTCAACCTAGCACTCTTTCCAAGTCACGACACCAGTCACAAGAAGGACAGGCAAACCCAAAATTACAGCAGGAACAACATCAACATTGATCATCCCTCCAAAAATCCAAAGGCCCACATGATATAAAGATTAAAACGAGTGTCCTTGTAAGGAACACTTATTCACATAAGCATTAGCATAATAATCAATTTATGAAAACAAGTTGGGAGAAAGAAATTAACAAAAGGTATAGATACCAATTACAACAAAGCTCTCACATAAAAACTAGCATCGTAGTTAACTCTTATTTTGTAAAACTTATGTAAGATAAACCAAGATGATGGACAACAAAAGGACACTTAATCTTTAACAAACAAAGATACTTCAACAATGTCAAACACTCAAAATAGATAATCACGAACAAGCATGTGTCATCTGCCCAAGTAACTATCGATATTTAAAATAGGGCATTTACCACATTTCTGGTGCATTTTTGACATAGTCAAATTCTTTCTTATTGCATATGAGCTCATCCTAGTTTGGTCCTGATGCTAATAGCCAATTACACATAATATTGCCTCTAGAAAGGACAACTTTTGATTTTCACCAAAGCTAATTTTTTCTTTATAAGAAATCTATAATGACAGATTGAGAAACAAAACCCAGAGTCAACCATTATTTTGTTAGCTAATCAGCATAGCTAAGAGAGAGATCTAATCAGAAAACTAATAACAAAATTAACAGTATAAAAGCAGTATACTGTAAGAAGTAGAGTCTCAGCCATTATAATCTCATTCTTGGTCATCGGCTGCATCTTCTCCATCTTCTCCAACTTCTCCCTCGCAAGCTTGGGTTACTTTTTACTGTAGGCGGATAGAACAAATATAACTCCTAAATGCAACAGTAGAAACCTACAGTTCTAAGAAATAGTAACAAAAGAAACCCTAGGTCTTATTCTTGAATGTAATAATCTGGCAAAAGCAAACAAAAAATTCACATGCTCAATTCTCGAAAGCAAGAACGAAAAGCATGCCTAGATTATATGGTAGAAGAAGATGGAGAGAATGATGAAAGAATGAGGGAAAAGGGGATGAATACACCATAGTAGAGAGAGAGATAAAGAGAGAGAGATCTAACCGACGGAGAGAGAGGTGGAGGATGGACTGGACGACGGTGGAGACAGAGAGCAGAGAGAGAGCCTGAGTTTGGTGAAGAAGAAGAAGAAATCTTGCCTGAGTTTGGTGAAGGCGAGCTGCAACTTGGAGGAGAAAAAATTCATCGTCGTGCCCTAGAGATGTTGTAGTCAAGGAAGGGGGGAAAGGGCGGAAGTGGAAAATATGAAGAAAATGGGAATTGAGTACCTATTCTACCGGTTTCAAAGGAGGTTAAACATAAAAATCATCTAATGGGTGAGATTAATCTTGGCATCAATGCTGGGAAAAAAATTTCCAGCATTGAAGAGGGACCCGTAAAACTGCCATTTTTAGTAACCTTTAACAGTTACTTACAAGTTACCACCATCTATACATTCAAATTTCTCAACTCTCCTAGAATTATTTGTTCTCTATCTCTTTTAATTTCTTTAATTATTTATCTTTTAAACTTATTTTTCTTTTGGAATAATAAATAATCTCTTTTTGTTTAATGTCTGTTGTTTATTTTCGTACACAATTTCTTTTGTTTTTTTGTCAATAAATAATTTTTATTTAGTTCATTTCAGATAACTTTTTCTTTTGCATCAGTAAGTGCAAAAATACGTTTTTAATGTTTGCCCTGATATTAACCTAATATAAAAGTATCTAATTCGACTTCGCATTAATAAAAGTACTAAACTTTAAAATAAAATGACCGGCTTAGGACATTTGTTTAATGTTCCGGAAACTAGTTTTGGCTCCTAGAAATTTAACATTAGTACTCAATAAAATTAACATTAGATTTACCATATTTAGAAATATCTATTCGACACTGAAAAATAATTATGGACGCATGATGGCAAAAGAAATTATGATAACAATGCACAATTTTGATAATGAAAATCTATCTATAACCAATTTGGTCCATCAATCATACCGACATAGGATCAAAGCGGCCTCTGTTACATCAATAGTAACTCAACCCATCAATGGTCACGTATATCAATATAACTGAATGACATGGATTATGTATGGATGTGCAGCATGAAAATTTCATGTAATGTGATCGTAACATGCCTATTTCCAACTGATCCTCCATAAACCTTAGTGAGATCAAACCATACATAAATCAGAGTGTGAATATCAAAAACTTTATTTCTGCAAAAAATAACCTTAAAATATCCATAAACCAAAATGATTGAAAAATATGTCTATATGAAAAAAAAGCATCTAAAAATAAAATACAAACTCCCACTAGAACTGAATATCCTCAACTGATATGACACCCATGTGAGCAGTGTACTCAGGAAACACCTCGGGTGGCAATCCCTTAGTAAGCGGATCTGTAATCATGGAGTTTGTTTCGATGTGCTCTATAGACAACTGTCCACTCTGAACTCTTTCTTTAACAACCTGGAACTTGATGTCTATAAACTTTGACTTTGCCGAGCTCTTGTTATTATTAGAATAAAGAACTGTTGATTTATTGTCACAAAATATATTTAGTGGTCTCTGAATTATATCCACTATACGCAGCCCCATGAAAAAATTCCACAACCATATTCCGTGATTGGACGTCTCATAATATGCTATGAACTCTGTTGCCATGGTAGAAGAGGCTATAAGAGACTGTTTAGTACTATTTCAGAAGACACCACCACCAACAAGCAGAAAAATATAGCCTGGCGTAGATTTCATACTATCTTGGCAGCCAATAAAATCGGAGTCAGTATATCTAACGATCTCAATTTGATTCAACCTCTGAAACGTGAGCATGTAATCTTTTGTTCTCTGTAAGTACCGTCAAGACCCGTTTAGCTGCTTTTCAATGGTCTATGCCTGGATTACTCAAGTATCTTCCCAACATTCCAGTCACGTACGCAACATCAGGACGTGTACAAACTTGAGCATACATTTAGACTCCCCATTATCGAGGCATAGAGAATCTTGTGCATTTCATTTTCCTCAAAATCATTTTAGGGCACCGATTGAGACCAAACTTGTCTCTCTTAGCTACAGGGGTATCACTTGGTTTACAGTCTTGCATGCCATATATTTTAAGGACATTTTTGATATAGTTCTTTTGTGATAATCCTAGAATACCATGAGAACGATCTCGGTGTATTTGAATTCCTAATACAAAAGAGGTTTCACCAAAATCTTTCATCTCAAAATTCTTAGCTAGAAATCTCTTGGTGTCGTGCAATAAGCCTATATCATTGCTGAAAAGCAAAATGTCATTCACATATAAAACCAGAAAAATATGCTTGCTCCCACAAAACTTATGGTATATACAATCATCAACTAAATTCATCTCAAAACCGAACGAGAAGATCACTTGATGAAATTTGAAATACCATTGTCGAGAAATCTTCTTGAGTCCATAGATGGATTTCTGAAGTTTGCAAACCATATTCTTTAGATCTCCTGACACAAAGTTTTCTGGTTGCACCATATATATCGTTTCTTCAATGTCACCATTGAGAAACATTGTCTTTACATCTATCTTATACAGCTCAAGATTGAAATGCGCCACCAATGCCATTATAATTCTGAAAGAGTCTTTCGTAAAAACTAGAGAGAAAGTCTTTTTATAGTCAATGCCTTCTTTCTACGTAAAGCCCTTTACGACAAGGCGAGCTTTATATCTTTCCACATTATCTTTTGAATCCGTCTTAGTCTTAAAAATCCATTTACAACCAATGAGTTTTACACCTTCTGGTAATGGAATACGATCATACACGTCATTGTCCTTCGTGGACATAATTTCCTCATTCATGGCATCAATCTACTTTTGAGAGTTAGAGCTTTCCATGGCTTGACAGAAGTTGATCGGATCATCTTTCATCACACCAATGTCAACCTCATACTCTTGGAAAAATACAATGTAATCATCTGGCACTCCACTTCTTCTCTCTCTAGTGGATCTTCTTAATGGCATAGGTTCTTGATGTGCTAGAGTTTGTTCTTCCAAAACAATCTCTTGAATGTTAGGTTCTCTAATATTATCTTGATGTGTTGTGTCGTGAGCAATGTTAGGGATTAATGTTATTAACACCTGTGAGAATATCAACATATTCCTCCTGAAAGATAAAATCCCGAACTGTATCTCCCCCTACAAACTCGACATCCTCAAAGAACCGGGCATTTTCTGTCTAAAAAATTGACTTGGTTGTGCGATCAAAAAACTTATACCCTTGATCTTTTAGAGTATCCAACATAATAACAACTCACCGTCCGTAAGTCCAATTTCTTTTCATTAGGCTTATATGGCCTTGCCTTAGCTGGACATCCCCAAACGTGCAAATGCCTTAGACTAGGTTTCTTGCCGGTCCAAAGCTCATATGGGGTTTTGGCAGTCGCTTTAACTGGAATGCTGTTAAGGATATATGCTGCAGCGTTAAGTGCTTCACCCCAGAGTGATTCTGGTAAGGTCGAATGACTAATCATACTCATGACCAAGTCCTTAAGCATTCTGTTTCGTCTTTCAGCAACACCATTCATAGTGGGCGAACCCGACATAGTGTACTGTGGGACGATACCGCATTTCTCTAGGAATTTAGCAAATGGTCATGGACGTTGTTCACCTGAACCATCATATCTGCCATAGTACTCACCACCACGGTCAGATCTGACGCTCTTAATCCTTTTGTTGAGTTGATTCTCAACTTCAGCCTTTATATTTTTGAACATGTCCAATGGCTGTGACTTTTCATGAATAAGATATATGTAGGCATATCTAGACATAATTAATTTTGTAATATTCTGATGTGGATTGAGTTATCAAAACGTGAAAACTATTATGTCACAGAAAACTGTTTTTTTTCAAGTACAACAGTATCATTCAAAAATATGTTTCAGCAAGCAAACATTATCGAAAAATTCTGAAAATTTACATAATTACTAAATCTAATCTTAAAATAATATCATAAATTTTTTAGGTTAAACAGAGTTGATCTCCATACAGTAACAACCCTAAATTTTGAAATCAAAAAACCATTTTTCCCTTGCACGAAACAGAAATTTCCAAAAATTGTAAAAACATTGCAGAGATCGAACTTTAACCTAATTTTTCTACAGTATGTGTTTAAATATTTTTGAATCTACCCTAGAACTTTCAGGTTCAAACTCCTTTGTTTAGGTTCCAAAACATCAATTCGTTTTCACTATGTACAAAAATTCTGAAAATTCCCAATTTTAATGAAAATGTCAAATTTTATTGTAATCATTTTTTTCTGATCCGAAACGATTCATAAAACATGAATATTCATGATATAGGTTTTAAATCTAAGTCTTATTCAGAATTATACATAAAAAACGTGTCAAATATAACCATATAATTTATGTTGAAAAAAAGAGGACAATATGAGTAAAGCGCGATCCGAATAAAATGGCCTACGTCTTGTGCCATGACCGCCACTGCCTAGAGCTTAACACTCCTTAGTTTTAGGGTTCTTAGATGGTGAGCAAGAGAGGATGCTGTCGTGCAAGAGCGGGGGGGGNGGGGGGGGGGGGGGGGGTTTGCACGGGAGTGAGGGAGATAAAGATGCCGTACGGATGAGGGGGAAGAGACAAGTTGGTTGTCTCACACAAGTGAAGAGGTGGGAGATGAGTGCCGCAAAACACACAAGTGAGGGGAGAGAGAGGAGTGCAAGTCCAACCAAAAGAGAAGGGAGAGAGGTGACAATGAGGCGAAGAGAAAAAGAAACCTAATAGAGTAGCTCAAACACTAGGAAACTTACTAAAAAACTATAACCCTAAACCATGCAATACGGATTCTATGTTTAGGAAAGAAAAATTTCATTTCCTAAGGTGCGGAAGGGGGTGTCGGCCAAGCAAGGTTGAAAGGGGAGATTAAACCCTAATTTTATTGTCTCCATAACAGATAAAAAAATCAAAATAAAACAAACCTTAAAATCTATTTAAACAAAGGCATAAAAATAATACCCAAACAAATACTATAACCCTAATAACATAAAATTACACTCTATAGCATGCACATGACATAAAAAAAATGCACATTCATCATACACATAGAATTATGCCTGGGAGGGATATAGTAACTCGCTAAATTACATTTTCTTTATCTAAAATCAATACTTTTTAAAATTCACAAAGGGACCCCTCAAAAATAAAAAATATTATATATCACGTGATACAAAAATAATGTAACATCAATATAAATTATAAGGGCAAAAGTTATAACCCAAGGCATGAAAATAAAAATGGTCTCAACCCAATCGGCCACAAAGTAGGAGTGTTACAACCTCCCCTCCTTATATGAATTTTCGTCCTCGAAAATTTGTCAGAGTTAGGTGGGAATCTCTTTAGTGCGTAACACTTGAGTCTTCTGATCTAGCATCTGAATCAGAATTTCTTCGTAAGTCAAAGCTTCATGTAACTAGAGCGACCCATAACGTAGGATGTGTGATGGGTCTGGAATGTACTTCCATAACATAGACACATGAAAAACATCATGTACTCCTGCCAAAGTTAAGGGTAGGGCTATATGATATGAGACAACTCCAATCAACTCCAAGATCTCGAAAGGTCCTATGAAACGAGGACTAAGCTTACCTTCTTTCCAAATGTCATAATTTCTTTCATTGGGCCAATCTTGATAAACACCATGTCTCCGACTATGAATTCCAGGATTTTTCTACGTATATCTACATAACTCTTCTGGTGACTCTGAGCGGTTTGGATCCTTTTCTCAATCTTACCAATATCTTCATTAGCTTGTTGGACCATTTATGGACCTAGCAACTTCTTATCTCCAACTTCTTCTTAATGAATTGGAGATACGCACTTTCTTCCATGTAACGCTTTGAAAGGCGCCATCCCAATAATTACTTAGCTAATAATATCTTACAAAAACTCTATCAGTGATAACTATAATCGAACGTCTACGATTTGGGTTCAGTAACATCCTTCTTGTAAATCTCGTAGGGAGTGGGGAGAAATAGGACCCCACATCAGAATTTCTCCGTCACTAACAGTCGATCTAGATTCGTTTGAAAAATTCATAGCTACGACAATCACACAATTCATTCAGTACCACATTCCAATAATTCATCACTGTTTCCTAGACATAGACACATCATAACCCTAAATTATGGAATGGACCCTTAAAATTTTGAAATTTTTTCATAAAATTCATTTCATCAATTGACTCAAAATTTGGAAAACGTTTTAGTAGCTACATTTATCTACAGAATCGTATTCGCTCTGATAGCCATTATAACAACCTGAAAATGTATCCAAAATTTCTTTTAGTAATATATGCTAATAACAAAGTTCGCGAGGTCAATTTTTTTAAAAACTAATCAAGAGTAAAATTAATACTTTTACAATGTCTGATTTATTACGAATAAATTTTAAACATTACATAATGGCAGATTACTACATCATAATTGTCTAACGAAAGAAAATAATTAGAAGTAGTTAAACTTTAAGCAAACAAAATAAATTTTCTAATGTTTCCAAAAAATTACTTTAACTTAGTCTTGTGCCAGAGACTTAGATTTCATCCGAAATGAAAGCGTCTTCCTCATATTAAATTTTATAAATAAAATGGAGTGAGTATAAAAAAATATACTTAGTAAGTAAAATCGTACATACATAACATCACACAAAGGCAATCACATACAATGCATATCATTTGATCTTACAGAGTTTTATATACACAACTTATCATTTATTCAGATAATCATGTATTTCCTTATAGAGACGCTGGCTAACTTTTGTTAAAGCTCACCACCTCCATATCATAACAGAATTACCCGTCGGTAAGATTCATTAGTTTGTAAGATACGTACAAGAGACATTTCTCATGAGTATTATTCCGCACATTCAAAAGGTGGAACTAGTTGTAAATATACCTTCCCACAAGACTAACCAAAACACATATCCTCTCCCGAAGAACGAGGTAACACATAAACCTTTTTCGAAGGGCAAGGCAATCGATAACAAAGTTGGTGGGTACGTGACTCTAACGACATACATTATTTTACATTACGTGATCATACAATAGTCTTTCATATATTATATCACATTTCTTTGCTAAGATTCAGAACACACAAGTACATTATCATTTGAATAACCTACCATAGCACAACGAACATTTCACAAACAATAACCAAACAAGGAAATAAATCAGAATTATATTCTATGATTTTTCAGACATGGCAAAGCAACAAGAAGTTACATATGTAAGATTTCACTTACCTGATCGAGCTAAAAAAGTTATGAAAGTGAAACTTCTGAAACAAATAACACTATTCTACTAAGTACAATATGTACAAAAATGGAAACTAACACTAAGCACTGACTCGGTAAGAAACTCACACAACTTAAACTAGGGTTACCTAATTTTTTTAAATTTCTTACTAGATGACCTTAGATGTACTAGAGTTCACATAATTAATTTTGTAATATTTTGAGGTGGATTGAGTTATCAAAACGTGAAACTATTACGTCACAAAATACTTTTTTTTTCAAGTACAATAGTATCATCTGAAAATATGTTTCGGTAAACAAACCTTGTCGAAAATTCTGAAAATTTACATAATTACTAAAGATAATCTTAAAATAATATAATAAAATCTTGAAGTCAAACCGAGTTGATCTCAATACAGTAACAACCCTAAATTTGGATATCATAAAAACATTTTTCTCCTGTACAAAATAAAAATTTCTAAAAATTATAAAAAATTATAAAAAATCGAAGAGATCAAAGTTTAACCTAATTTTTCTACAGTATGTGTTTAAATATGTTAAGAATCTACCCTAAAATTTCAGGTCACTCCTCCATTTGGGTTCCAAAACATTAATTCATTTTCACTCTGTACATAAATTTTGAAAATTCCCAGTTTTCTAGAAAAAGTTAATTTTTAATGTAAACGTTTTTTCCTTATTCGAAAACGATTCATGAAAAATAAATAATCATAATATGGGTTTGAAGTCTAAGTCTTATTCAGAAATGTACATAAAAACGTGTCAAACAAAACCATATAATTTATGTTGAATAAAAGAGAACAATATGAGTTTATCTAAAGCGCGATCCGAATAAACACGGCCTATGCCTTGTGCCATGACTGCCACTGCCTAGAGCTTAACCCTCCTTTGTTTTTAGAGTTCTTAGATGGTGATCAAGAGAGGAGGTTGGGGGGGGGGGGGGG
>QANY01011352.1:0-10000 GCA_003255025.1 Datisca glomerata | reverse complement strand
GAGAGTGAAAGAAAGAGAGTGAGAGAGGGAGGGAGAGGGAGAGAAGGAGAGAGAGTGTATGTGAAGAGAGAAAGAGTGAGTGAGAGAGAGTGTGAGTGCGAGAGAGAGAGTGAGAGAGAGACAGAGACACTCTCAGTCTCTCTCTCACTCTCTCAGTCTCATCCTCGCTCTCTCCCTCTCTCACTCTCATCCTCACTCTCTCTCACTCCCACTCTCTCTCTGACTCACTCTCTTTCTCCCTCCCTCTCTCTCGCTCTCTATCTCTCCTCCTCTCTCTTTCTTTTTCTCTCTCTCTTTTTCTCTCTCTCTCTCTTGCTCTCTCCCCTCTCTCTCACTCTCTCCCCCTCACTCTCTTGCTCACTCTTTCTCTGTATTACTAACTCACACACTCTCTCTCCCTCCCTCTATCCCCTCCCTTACTCGGTCTCTCCCCCTCACTCACTCACACTCTCGCTCTCTGCCATGCTCTCTCGCTCTCTCTCACTCACTCGCTCTGTCACTCACTCTCTCTCCCTCTCTATCTCGTGTTCACTCACTCCCTCCCTCTCACTCACTCTTTTTCTCCCCCTCTCTCTCACCCTCTCTCTCACTCTCACTCACTCTCTCTCTCACTCACTCTCGTTCTCCCTTTTCACTCTCTCCCTTGCTCTCTCTCTCCCTCTGTCACAGACTCTCTTTCTCTTTCTCCCTCTCTTTCTCTCTCTCTCTCTCACACACACACACTCTCTTTCCCTCTCTCACACTCTCTGTTTCTCTCCCTCTCTCTCTCCCTCTCTCTCTCCCTATCTCTCTCCCCTTCACTTTCTCGCTCTCTCTCTATCACTCTCTTGCTCTCTTACAAAATCGCTCTCTCTCTCTCTCCGCCTCACTCTTACACCTTACTCTTCATCTCTCTTCCCCTCACTCTCTCACTCTCTCCATCTCACTCCCTCACTCTCTCTCTCTCTTTCACTCTCCCTCTCTTTCACTCTCTCTCTCACTCACTCTCTCCCCCTCTCCCTCTCTCCCACTCTCAGTCTCATCCTCACTCTCTCTCACTCCCACTCTCTCTGACTCACTCTCTTTCTCCCTCCCTCTCTCTCGCTCTCTATCTCTCCTCTCTCTCTCTCTTTTTCTATCTCTCTCTCTCTTTCTCCCTCACTCACTCTTTCTCGCTCTCTCTTCCCCTCACTCTCTCTTACACTCATCCTCTCCTTATCACTCCCTCTCTCTCACACTCACTCTCTCTCTTTCGCGCACACACTCTCTCTCTCCGTCCCTCTCTCTCTCTTTCACTCTCTCTCTCTCACACTAACAATCACACTCTTGCCTCCCTCGGCCTTTCTCTCTCTATCTCTCTCCCCATTTTTGTCTCTCACTCTCCCTCACTCTCTCACACTCTCTCTCTCCCCCATCACTCTCCACCTCTCTCTCTCTTTCTCTCTTTCTCACTTTCTCTTACTAAATCGCTATCTCTCTTTCTCCGCCTCACTCTCTTCCCCTCACTCTCTCACTCTCTCCATCTCACTCTCTCACACTCTCTCTCTCTCTTTCACTCTCTCTCTATTTCACTCTCTCTCTCACTCACTCTCTCTGCCTCTCGCTCTCTCCCTCTCTCAGTCTCATCCTCACTCTCTTCACTCACTCTCCCCCCCATCACTCTCCACCTCTCTCTCGCTCTCTCTCTCTCTTTCTCTCTTTCTCTTACTAAATCTCTATCTCTCTTTCTCCGCCTCACTCTCTTCCCCTCACTCTCTCACTCTCTCCATCTCACTCTCTCACTCTCTCTCTTTCACTCTCTCTCTTTCACTCTTTGTCTCTCACGCACTCTCTCCCCCTCTTGCACTCTCCCTCTCTCAGTCTCATCCCCACTCTCTCTCACTCCCTCTCTCTCTGACTCACTCTCTTTCTCCCTCCCTCTCTCTCTCGCTCTCTATCTCTCCTCTCACTCTCTCTCTTTATCTCTCTCTCTTTCTCACTCTCTCTCTCTTGCTGTCTCCCCTCTCTCTCGCTCTTTCCCCTTCACTCTCTCACTCTCTCTTTCTCTCAATCACTAACTCACACACTCTCTCTCCCTCCCTCGCTCCCCTCGCTCACTCGCTCTTGCCCCCTCACTCACTCACTCTCTCGCTGTCTCTGATGCTCTCTCGCTCTCTCTCACTCACTCGCTCTGTCACTCACACTCTCTCTCTCTCGTTCACTCACACTCTCCTCTCACTCACTCTTTTTCTCCCCCCCTCTCTCTATCTCTATCACTCACACTCGTTCTCTCTTTTATTCTATATCTCTCCCTCTCTCACAGTCTCCCTTTCTCTCCCTCCCTCTCTTTCACTCTCTCTCTCCCTCACTCTCTCCCCCTCACTTTGTCGCTCTCTCCCCTCTCTCTCTCTTACTAAATCACTATCTCTCTCTCTTTGTCTCACTCTCTCCCATCACTCTCTCCCCATCACTCTCTTTCACTCTCTCGCTCTCTTTCACTCTCTCTCTCACTCATTCTCTCCTCTCTCTCTTTCACTCTCTCCCTCTCCACTCCCATCCTCTCTCTCACTCCCTCTCTCTCTGAGTCATTCTCTTTCTCCCTCCCTCTCTCTCTCGCTCTCTATCGCTCCCTCTCTCATCCTCTCTCTATCACTCACTCTCTCTCACACTAACAATCACACTCTAACCTTCTCTCTCACTCTCTCCCTCCCACTCTCTCTCTCACTAACAATCACACTCTCTCCTTCTCTCTCTCGCTATCTCTTCCCCCTTTTTGTCTCTCACTCTCTCTCTCTCATTTCCTCTCTCTCTCTCTCACTCTCTCCACTCACTCTCTCTCTCACTAACTCACTCTCTCTCCCTCACAACCTCCCCTCACTCTCTCACTCTCTCTTCCCCCTTACTCTCTCGCTCTCTCTCCCCCTTTCTACCCTTCACTCTCACTCTCTCTCCCCTCGCCCTCTATCTGTTTCTTTCTCTCTTTACGTTTCACTATCTCTCCACTTTCTCTACCCTTCGCTCTCTCTCCCTCTCTCTCCCTTGCTCTTTCTCTGCCTCTCTCTCCCTCTCTCTCCCTCTCTCTCCCTCTCTCTCCCATTCGCTCTCTCCCCCTTATTCTCTCGCTCTCTATCTCTCTTACTCTCTCTCTCACTCTATCTCTCACCCACTCTCCCTTTCACTCTCTCTTTCTCTCTCTTTCTCTCTCTCTCGTTCACTCCCCCCTCTCTTTCTATCACTAACTCACACTCTCTATCTCTCCCTCCCTCTCTCCCCTCACCGTCTCGTTCTCTTATCTTGACTCACTCACTCTCTCACTCTCTCCCTCTCTCTCGCTCTCCCTCACTCACTCACTCTGTCACTCACTCTTTCTCTCTCTCTCTATCTCTCGTTCACTCACTATCTCTCTCTCTTTCACTCTCTCTCTCTCACTCTCTCTCCCTCTCTCTCCCTATCTCTCTCTCTCTTACACACAATTTCCCTCTCTCCCTCTCTCACTCACTCTCTCTCACTCCCTCACTTTCGCTCTCACGCCCTCCCTCACTCTCACCTCACCACTTTCTTGCTTTCTCCTCTTCATTCTCTCGCTCTCTCCCTCTTACTAACTCGCTCTGTCTCTCTCTGCCTCACTCTCTCCCCTCACTCTCTTGCTCTCTCCCCTCACTCTTCCACACTCTCTCTTTCACACGCTCTCTCTCTCACTCACTCTCTCCCTCTTTCACTCTATCTCCCTCTCACTCTATCTCCCTCTCACTCTCTCTCTTCATAATCTCTCTCTATCTCTTCCCCCCTCTCTCCCTCGTTCTCTCTCTCTCTCTCCCTAACTAACTTTGTCTCTCTCTCTCTATCTTTCATTCCCTCTCAATCTCTCTCCCTTTGTCTCTCCCTATCTCTCTCTCTCACACACACAACACACACAATCTCTCTCACACCCTCATTTTCGCTCTCACTCCCTCCCTCACTCTCACCCTATCACTTTCTCGCTCTTTCCTCCTCATTCTCTCGCTCTCTCTCACTAACACACACTCTCTCTGCCTCACTCTCTCGCACTCTCCCTCTCACTCTCTCACTCTCTCTATTTCGCACACGCACTATCTCTCTCTTTCACTCAATTTCTCTCTCCCTTTCCCTCTCTCACTCTTATCTGCTCTCCCTCACTCCCTCTCTCTCTCGCTCACTCTCTTTCTATTTCTCCCTCCCTCTTTCTCCCTTGCTCTGTATCTCTCTCTCTCACTCTCTCTCTCACTCACTCACTTTCTCCCTCTCTCTCACTCTCTCTCTCTCTTTCCCCCTCACTATCTCACTATTTCTCTCTATCACTAACACACACACTTTCTCTCTAACCCACTCTCTCCCCACACTTTCTCGCTCTCTCTCCCTCTCTCTCACTCTCTCTCCATCACTCTCTCTATCACTGATTCTCTCTCTCTATCACCCCCTCACTCACTCTCTCTCTCAGTCACTCTCTTTCTCTCTCTCCCCTCACTCTCACTCTCTCTCTCTCACTCACTCTCTCTCTATCACTCTCTCTCCCTATCCCTCTCTGTCTCTCACTCTTTGTCTTTCTCTCTCTCGCTCTCCCCCTCTATCTCTCTCTCTTTCTCTTTCTCTCCCTAACTAACTCTCTCTCTCTCACTCACTCACTCTCTGTGTCTCTCGCTCTCTATCCCCCCTCTCTCTCACTCTCTCTCCCACTCACCCTCTCTCACTCTCACTCTCACTCTCTCCCACTCACCCTCTCTCACTCTCCCTCACTCACTCACTTTCTCACTCACACTCTCTTTATCTCTCGTTCACTCACTCTCTCTCACTCACTCACTCTCTCTCTCACTCACTCTTTTTCTCCCTCTCTCTCTCTCTCTCACCCTCTCTCTCTCTCACTCACTCTCTCTCACTCACTCTCTCTCACTCACTCTCTCTCACTCACTCTCTCTCACTTACTCTCTCCCTCACTCACTCTCTCTCATCCTCTCTCTCTTTCTCAATCTCTCTCTCGCTCTCTCCCCCGCTCTCTCTCTCCTTATCTCCCTCCCTCTCTCCCTAACTAACTCTCTCTCTCTCTCTCTTTCACTCTCTCTCATTCTCTCTCTCCCTCTCTCTCTCACACACACACACACACTCTCTCTCTCACTCTCTCTCACTCGCTCGATTTCGCTCTCACTCCCTCCCTCACTCTCACCTCCCCACTTTCTTTCTCTCTCCTCCTCATTCTCTCGCTCTCTCTCTCACTAACTCGCTATGTCTCTCTCTGCCTCACTCTCTCCACTCACTCTCTTGCTCTCTCCCCGTCACTCTTTCACACTCTCTTTTACATGCTCTCTCTCTCACTCACACACTCTCTCTCACTCTTTCCCTCTTTCACTCTCTCTCCCTCTCACTCTCTCTTTCTTTCACAATCTATCTCTATCTCTTCCCGTCTCTCTCCCTAACCAACTCTCTTTCTCTCACTCTCTCTCTCTTTCACTCCCTCTCACTCTCTCTCCCTCTGTCTTTCCCTATCTCTATCCCTCCCTATCTATCTCTCTCTCTCTCACTCTCACACACACACACACTCTCTCTCACACCCTCGCTTTCGCTCTCACTCCCTCCCTCACTCTCACCCCCTCACTTTCTCTCTCTTTCCTCCTCATTCTCTCTATCTCTCTCACTAACTCACACTCTCTCTCTTTGCCTCACTCTCTCCCCTCACTCTCTCGCACTCTCCCTCTCACTCTCTCACTCTCTCTATTTCGCACACACTCTCTATTTCACACACACTCTCTCTCTTTCGCTCTCTTTCTCTCACTAACTCACTTTCTCTCTCCCTCTCCCTCTCTCACTCTTATCCGCTCTCCCTCACTCTCTCTCTCTCGCTCACTCTCTTTCTATTTCACCCTCCCTCTTCCTCTCTTGCTCTGTATCTCTCTCTCTCTCTCACTCACTCTCTCTCTCTCACTCACTCACTTACTTTCTCCCTCTCTCTCATTTTCACTCTCTCACTCACTCTCTCACTTACTCACCCTCTCTCTCTCTCTCTCCTTCTTTCTCCCTCCCTCCCTCCCACCCTCCCCCATCTCTTTCTCTCTCTCACTCACACACATTCTCTCTCTCACACTCTCTCTCTCACACAAAATCTCTCTCCCTCACTCTTTTGCTCCCTCTCTCTCTCTCTCTCTCCTTCCCCCTCTCCCTCTTACTATTTCTCTCTATCACTAACACGCACACACTCTCTTTCTAACCAACTCTCTCCCCACACACTCTCTCTCTATCACTCTCTCCCTATCCCTCTCTGTCTCTCTCTCTCTCACTCTCCCCTTCTCTCTCACTCTCTCTCACACACACCCTCTCTCACTCTCTCTCACACACACCCTCTCTCACTCTTACTCTCTCTCTCTCACCCACCTCTCACTCTCAGCCTCACTCTCTCCCCTCACTCGCTCGCTCTCTCCCCCTTACTCTCTCAGTCTCCCTCTCTGTCACACACACTCTCTCTCTCTTTCACAATTTCTCTCTCTGTCACTCCCTCTCTTTAACTCTCATTCTCCCTCACTCTCTCCCCATAACTTTCTTGCTCTCTCCCCTCACTCTCTCGCTCTCTCTCACTAACTCACTCTCTCTCTGCCTCACTCTCTCCCCCTCACTCTCTCACACTCTCTCTCTCTTTCACTCTCTCTCACTCTCTCACTCTCTCTCTTTCACTCACTCTCTCTCACTCTCTCTCTCCCTCACGTTCTCTCTCACTCACTCTCTATTTTACTAACTCGCTTTCTCACTCCCTCAATTTCACACTTTATCTCTCCCTCACTCTCTCTTTATCGCTCTCCCCCTCACTCTCTCGCTCTCTCTCTCCCCCTCACTCTCTCACTCTCCCTCTCTCTTTCACACACAATCTCTCTCTTTCACTCTCTCTCTCTCACTCACTCTCTCTCCCCCTCTCGCTCTCTCTCCCTCTCTCACCCTCATCCCATCTCTCTCTCACTCCCTCTCGCTCTCCCTAACTCACTCTCTTTCTCTTTCGCCCTCCCTACCCTCTCTCGCTCTCTATCTTTCTCTCTCTCACTCTCCCCCCTCTTTCTCTCACACTCACTCACTCACTCACTCACCACTCACTCTCTCTCACTCACTCACATACTCAATTTCTCCCTCTCTCTCGTTCACACACTCTCTCTCACTCACTCTCACACTCACCACCCTCTTTCTCCTTCTTTCTCCCTCCCTTCCTCCCTCCCCCATCTCCCTCTCTCTCTCCCACTCTCTCTCTCACTCACTCACTTTCTCTCTCATTTTCATTCTCTCTCTGTCTCACTCTCTCTTTCTCCCTCTGACACACACACATACAAACAGAGACATACACGCAGACAAACACAACCACGCACGCACACACACACTCTCACTCACTCTTTCTCTATCTCTCTCCCCCCGCTATCTCTCTCTGCCTCACTCACTCCCCTCACTCTCTCTCTCTCCCCCACACTCTCTCACACACTCGCTCTCTCTTTCACACACACTCTCTCTCACTCTCTCACCCCCTCTCACTCACTCACTCTCTCTATGACTCTCTCTCACTGTCACTCTTTCTCTCTCTATGACTCTCTCTCCCTTTTACTCTTTCTTTCTCTCTCCCTCCCCTCTCTCGCTCTCTATCTTTCTCTCCCTAACTAACTCTCTCTCTCACTCTCTCTCTCACTCACTCACTCTCCTCTGTCTCCCCTCTCTCTCTCACTCTCTCTCACTCGCTCGCTCTCTCTGTCACTCTCTCTCTCGCACTCTCTCTCTGTCACTCTCTCTGTCACTCTCTCTGTCACTCTGTCTCTCTCTCACACTCTCCCTCTCACTCTCTCTCTCTCTCATTCTCTCCCTCTCTCTCACACTCTCCCTTTCCCTCTCTCACACTCTCCCTCTCCCACTCTCTCTCATTCTCTCTCTCACTCTCTCTCTCTCACACTCTTTTTCTCCCTCACTCTCTCCCCTCACTTTATCCCTCTCCCCCTCACTCTCTCGCTCTCTCTCTCTCCCCCTCACTCTCTCCCTCTCCCTCTCTCTTTTACACACTCTCTCTCCCTCTCACTCTCTCTCTCTCCCCCACTCGCCTTCATCCTATCTCTCTCACTCCCTCTCACTCTCTCTAACTCACTCTCTTTCTCTTTCGCCCTCACTCCCATTTCTCGCTCTCTATCTTTCTCTCACTCACTCTCCCTCCCTCTCTCTCATTCGCACTCACTCACTCACTCACTCACTCACCACTCACTCTCTCCCTCACTCACACACAGACTTAATTTCTCCCTCTCTCTCGTTTTCACACTCTCCCTCACTCACTCTCACACTTACTCACCCCTCTCTTTCTCCTTCTTTCTCCCTCCCTTCCTCCCTCCCCCATCTCCCTCTCTCTCTCTCTCACACTCTCTCTCTCACTCACTCATTTTCTCTCTTATCTTCACCCTCTCTCTGTCTCACTCTCTCTCTCCCTCTGACACAGACACATACACACAGAGACATACACACAGAGACATACACACAGACACACACAAACGCGCGCGCGCACACACACACTTTCACTCACTCTTCCTCTATCTCTCTCCCCCTCACTCTCTCACACACACTCTCTCTCTTTCACTCTCTCTCTCACTCACTCTCTCTCCCCCATGTGCTCTCTCTCCCTCCCTCTCGCTCTCTATCTCTCTCTCTCTCACTCTCCCTCTCTCCCTCTCACTCTCTCACTCACTCACTCTCTCTCTATGACTCTCTCTCCCTCTCACTCTCACTCTTTATGAGACTCTCTCCCTCTGACTATCTCTCTCTCTCACTCACTCTCTCTTTCACTCTCTCTCACTCACTCACTCTCTGTCTCTCTCTCCTATATCTCTCTTTCACACTCTCTCTCTCACTCTCTCACACACACACTCTGTCTCCCTCTCACTCCCTCTATCACTCTCTATCACTCTCTCTCCCTCTCACTCTCTCTCTCTCTTTCACTCTCTCTCTCACACATTCTCTCTCTCACACACACTCTCACACTCTCCCTCTCCTTCTCTCTCATTCTCTCCCTCTCTCTTTCATTCTCACTCTCTCTCTCTCTCACTCTCCCTCTCCCTCTCTCTCACTACTCTTTCTCCCTCTCTCTCATTCTCTCTGTCACTCACTCTCTCTCTCACTCTTTTTCTCTCTCACTCCCTCTATTTCACTCTCTCTCCCTCTCTAACTATTTCTCTCTCTCCCCTCTATTTCACTCTCTCTCCCTCTCTAACTATTTCTCTCTCTCACTCCCTCTATTTCACTCTCTCTCCCACACTCTCCCCTCACTTCATCGCTCTCCCCCTCACTTTCTCGTTCTCTCTCTCTCCCCCTCACTAACCCACTCTTTCTCTCTCAGCTTCAGTCTCTCCCCTCACTTTCTCGCTCTTTCCCCCTTACTCTCTCACTATCCCTCTCTCTTTCACGCACTCTCTCTCTTTCACCCTCTCTCTCTCTCACTCACTCTCTCTCCCCCTCTCGCTCTCTCTCCCTCTCTCACTCTCATCCTATCTCTCTCTCACTCCCTCTCTCTCTCACTAACTCACTCTCTTTATCTTTCACCCTCCCTCCCCTCTCCCGCTCTCTATCTTTCTCTCTCTCCCACTCTCCCCCTTCCCTCTCACTCTCACATTCACTCACTCATTCACTCACTCACCATTCACTCTCTCTCTCTCTCACTCATTCACTCAATTTCTCCCTCTCTCTCGTTCATACACTCTCTCTCACTTGCTCTCTCACTTACTTACCCCCCTCATTCCCCTTCATTCTCCCTCCCTCCCTCCCTCCCCCATCTCTCTCTCTCACTCTCACTCTCTCTTCACTCACTCACTCTCTCTCTCATTTTCTCTCTTTCTCTGTCTCACTCTCTCACTCCCTCTGACACACACACACAGACACACAGACATACACAAAAGCCCACACAAACACACACACACACACACAGAGATAAACACAAAGACACCCACAAGCACACACACACACATTCTCACTCACTCTTTCTCTATCTCTCTCCCCCACTCTCTCTCTCTCAATCTCTCTCTCTCCATCTCTCTCT